>JAPMOQ010047600.1:135476-209106 GCA_026543055.1 Argiope trifasciata | reverse complement strand
GAAGTTGATAAAACTGTTCTTAAGATTAAAAAGAAACCAAAGAAAGAGGAAAAACCTGAAGAAATTACTGAGATTACCATTAAAAAGGAAAAGAAACCAAAAGAAGAAGAAAAACCAGAAGAAGTAAAAGTGGAATTCAAGCCTGTAAAGCAGGAAATACCAGAAGAGATCATTGACGTTTCTCTTGAAACCAAAGAAAGTCCAACTGTGCAAAAACCAGGAGAAAATAAAATAATTATGAAAAAGAAGCCGAAAGAGGATGGAAAATCAGAGGAAGTAAAAATTGAAATGAAACCTTCAAAAGATGAGGAGAAACCGGAGGAGGCTGTAGTTTCCATTGTAGGAAAGAAAGAAAAACTAAAAGAAGAGAAAGTTTTTGTAAGAAAACCGTCAATTAAAGAAGAAAAGACCGAAGAAACAGTTGTGAAATTGAAAAAGAAACCAAAAGATGAGCAAACAGAAGAAATACGGGTAGAAAGAAAACATTCATTGAAAGAAAGTAAAATACATGAAACTATCGAAGAAACAAGTTTTGTCCTGAAAAAGAAAGCAGAAATTGTCGAAGCAACAACTGATATTCCCAAATTACCTTTAATATCTGATGTTCCAAAACAAGAGAAAGGTTTAGTTTCCGGTAAGGATTATAGTATACTTTTTCTAGTGATGTATTTGTAACATTTTCAATTTATTTTTAGTAGATAGTTTTCTTTTCATAGGAATTCAATTTAGTAACTTTTCTTTGTTTTGATATTAACTATTTATTTGTTTTGCAGACTTTAACAAGTACTTACATTTTCTGTCGTCTGACGAAAACAAGCTGGCTGTGTACTACTTCATAATGCTTTGGATACTCATCAATTAACACATTTTTTCTAAATCTATTTGTAATTACCTAATGCACAATTAACAAAATTATGTTTAAATAATATTTTTTTATAAAAAATTTGTAATTTTACTCATGAAATCAAGGTTTTTTTCACTTACAAATATTGTTAGTCTTTCATGCTTTTTATTTAATTATATGCAACTAAAACTTTAATGCTAGTAACAGTATTTATATCTGTAGTATATACTACTAAGGTAAGTTTAAATAATATTAAAATTATGATCAAAGTAATATTACTTAAATTTTGTATTCTTTAAGATTATAATAATGATATAATCTAAGACACTACTATAGTTTCAAAAGTGTGCACGAAATTTGTTTAACTTTCGGTTTTGTACTAATGAAATCATTTTTATTTATTGTGTCTTCATCCCTTGTTGTGATGTTTATTTGCTTATCTGTGTGGTTGATTTGATCCCTATGTTTCCATTTTAATTATTCCCTACACCTTGTTTGTCGTTTGTTCTTTTTTGTACATTTTGTAACAGAATTTTTTTGTAATTAGGTACCTACTTAAATCCTATCTTAATATCTCCTTTAAAATTCATTGCAGAAATACCTGAAGAACCTGAAAAACCAGTTGTTGAGGAATCGAAACCCGAAGGAATAGAACAGAAAATTGTGAAGCTGAAGAAGAAACCTAAAAAAGATGAAAAAGTGGAAGAGATTTCCGTTGAAGAAAACCCAGAAGATGTAATAGAAATATCGACAGTAAAACTGAAGAAGAAACCATCTGAAGAAGAAAAACCTTTAGAAGTCATTGTAGATAGAAAACTTTCTCTTAAAGAAGAAATGCCAGAAGAAACAGTTGAAAAGGCAGTTGTCAAACTGAAGAAAAAACCTAAAGAGGAAGATGAACCCATGGAAATTACTGTTGAAAGAAAACTGTCTCTTGATGAAGTAAGTAAGATAGAAGAAGTTACTGAACAGTCAGTTGTAAAGTTGAAAAAGAAACCAAAGGAAGAAAAACCATCTGAAGTCATTTTGGAAGGAAAACCTTCACTTCAAGAAAAATCAGAAGAAATTGTTGAGAAAGCTGTCTTAAAACTGAAAAAGAAGCCGAAGGAAGAAGAAAAACCGATAGAGGTTTCTGTTGAAAGAAAACCATCCATTAAAGAAGAAGAAAAACCGGAAGAAGTCTCTGAACAAGCTGTCTTGAAAATAAAAAAGAAACCCAAAATTAAGGAAGAAAAAGAAGAAACTACAACTAGAAAACTGTCTTTGAAAAAAGAAGAAACAGAAACGACTGAAGAAGCAGTAATTACCATAAAGAGAAAATCCTCGATAAAAACTGTGGAGCATGTAGAATCAGTAGTGACAGTGTCCGAGGAAGCTCCTTTAAGACCTCTTCAAACTGTAACTGAGACTAGTACAGTGACAATCGTACAGAAAGAAGAACCAAAGACAGCAGACATCGAGAGGAAACCATCTATTAAGGAAGCAATAGAGAGGGATGTAGAAACAGAAGATATAACTCAGTTTTCAACTGAACCTATTGCTTCTGATAAAGCAAAAGAAGAATTCGTGGAACAGACTCTGGAGAAAGCTGAATTGCATCCAAGTGTAAAAATCTTGAAATCTGAAGAAAAAGTAGAGAAAATTAAATTGAAAAAGAAGCCAGCTTCAAAAGATGAAACTCCAGCTGAAAAGTTCGAAATACCATTAAAACCGGAAGAAACAGAAAAACCAGAGGAAGAAACAGAATCGTTTTCTGTTGTTTTGGAACAAAAGCCTAAAGAAGAGATACCTGCTGAAGAAGCACAAATAGTAATTCAACAACCAGAAGAAATAAAATATACTGTCGAAGAACAAACAGTCGACTTAACAGTTAAAAAGAAAGTAATAATTGAAGAACCAGAGAAACATGTACCTGAAGTATCAGAGGTTCCTGAAACTCAAGAAAAAGTAACTCTCAAGCGGAAACCGAAAAAGAAAGAAGAACCAGTGTCGGAAGAAATAACAGTCATAAAGAAACCCGAAGAAAAAATGGAGGAACCTGAGGAAGTAACGGAAATAGTTAAATTAACTCCAAAACCAGAGAAAAAGATTGATATCACTGAAGAAACAAGCTTTAAACTGACTTCTTCTGAGACAAAGGAAACTAAATTCGAGGTACATGAAGAAAAAGCTGAAATTACTGTGAAGAAAGATGTAGTTGAAGAAAGTAAACCTGAAGAAGAAAAGCCGATTGAAAAGACTGAACCAGTCGTAGAAAAAGTTAAATTAAAGCGTAAACCGAAAGTAGTAGAAGAGCCAGCTGTTGAGAGTGTGCATATTCCACAGCCTGCAAAATTGGAACAACCAGAAGTAGAAGATGTTCAACAAGAATTCAAAATCGAGTTACCAACGAAACCTGTTAAGCAGGTGGACACTGAAGAAACAACTGTAGAGTTGTCTGTACTAGAAAAACCTGAAAAATTCACAGTTCAAGAGGAAACAGCTGAAATCACTGTAAAGAAAGAAGTGAAGCCAGTTGAAAAGGAAGATATCGAAACTACAGTTGTAAAGAAAAAGAAGATTAAGAAAGGTGAGCCAGAGAAACCTGATGTTGTAGAATTCAAAATAAAGCCTCAAGAACCAGAAGAAGCACCGAAGGAGCCAGAATCTGTTGAAGAAGTATTTGAAATAAAAATGAAACCGAAAGAAAAAGAAAAAATGGAAGTTCAAGAAGAAATTGCTGAAGTTGTCGTTCTTGAGGAAGAGAAACCCAAAACATATACAGTTGAGGAAGAAAAGGCTGAAATCACCGTCAAGAAAAAAGTCGAGGTTGAGGAAGTAACAGAGAGAAAGATTCTTAAGAAAAAGAAAACTCCTAAAGTTCAGGAACCCACAGAAGCTGAGTTCAAAATAACATTGGACGAAAAGAAACCAGAAGTGACACCGGAAGCCGTAGAAGAAAAATTCACAATTAAACCTAAGAAAATTGATAAACCTGAAATTGTTGAAGAAGTCCAAGAAGTTCTAAAATTAGAGCCACAACCTGAAAAGAAAAAATATACAGTATCCGAAGAAACTGCTGAAATAACTGTTAAAAAGACAGTTATCGAAGAAGATGTGGGCGAGGTAAAAATTACTCCCAAAAAGAAAAAGCCGAAAGAAGTGGAAGAAGATAAACCTGTGACTTTTAAAATTCCGGTTGAAAAAGAAGAGCCAGAAGAAAAACCAGAGGACGTAGAAGAAAAGTTCGCTTTAAAAATTCCAAAGAAAGAAACTTCTCAAGTGACTGAAACAGTGGAAGATGTGGTTACTATAAAAGAAGAATTACCCGTGCGGGAAGAAGTAGAGGAAGCGGAAATTACCGTTAAGAAAGAAATTATAACTGAAGAAAAACCCGAAACTGCTGTGATTAAAAAGAAAGCTAAACCCAAGCCTAAACTAGAAAAACCGGAATCTCCTGTTAAGGAAACGTTCGCTGTGCCTTTACCTCAAAAGAAAGAGCCTTCGCCAGAAGACACTTCCGTAGAAGAGAAAATCACTTTAGATATTCAGAAAAAACCAAAAGAAATAAAGGAAGTCGTTGAAGAATCGGTGAAACTTACTATTGAAAAGAAAGAAGTTAAAGAATATAAACGAGAAGAAGCAGAAGCTGAGGTTACTGTTAAGAAGGAGATCATCAAAGAAGAATCCCCAAAGAAAGAAGATATTGAAGTTACAAAGAAATTGAAGTTGAAAAAGAAACTTGAACCTAAAGCGCCTGAAGAACCCATTGAAGAAACTTACAAAATTCCATTGAAAGAAGAAAAACCAAAAGAACCTGAAGAAGAAGCTCCCTTGGAAGAAGCATTCTCTGTTAAATTGAAACAGAAAGAAAAAATAACCAAAGTCGAGACTGAGGAGGAATCTTTTAAACTTACTGTTCAGAAAGAAGAAATTAAGGAATATAAGCGAGAGGATGCTGAAGCTGAAATTACTGTCAAAAAAGAAGCAATCAAAGGAGAATCACCAACGAAAGAAGATACTGAAGTCACAAAGAAGCTGAAGTTAAAAAAGAAACTAGAAGCTAAGAGTCCAGAAAAACCTGTAGAAGAAACTTTTGCTGTTCCACTAAAAGTAGAAAAACCTACAGAACCTGCTGAAGAAGCTCCTGTGGAAGAAGCATTTTCCGTAAAATTACAACCAAAAGAAAAACCAAAAGAAGTGAAGACGGAAGAAGAATCATTTAAACTTGTGCTGCAAGAGGATAAACCGAAACCAAAGATAGATGTAGCAGCAGACGAAGCAACAGTCGTTCTAAAATCGAAAGAGGAGGATAAATCTAAGCCTTCTGTTACTGAAGAAGAGCAAAAGACGACACTAAAACTGAAACCGAAAAAGATCGAAGACAAAAAGCCCCAAGAAGATATTAAAGAAACTTTTGCTGTTCCGCTGAAGGAAAAACCGAGTGACGAAAAACCTGTTGAAGAAACGTTTCAGGTTTCTGTTCCGAAGAAAAAGAAACCTGTTGAGGAAACAACGGAAGAAGCTAAAGTAGTCCTTCCGGCGAAGGAAAAAGAAGAGTATAAGATCACAGAAGAAAAAGCTGAAGTTACAGTAAAGAAGGTGGTGGAAGAAAAAGAAGAAAGAGTTTCCATCAAGAAACGAAAGGAAGAGAAGATAAAACAAGAAGTGTCTGAAGTTTTTAGTATCGCCAAGAAACCAGAAGATGTGAAAGAAGACACCGAGCCTTCAGAATTCAAAGTTGACTTACCAAAGAAGACAAAACCGAAACTAAAAGAAGCACCGGAAGAAGAAGACTCCTTTAAGCTTACTATTCCTGGGGAAGAACGAAAGCCTGAAGTTACTGAGGAACATGCAGAAATAACAGTGCGTAAAAAAGTTCCTGTAGATGAAAAAGTGAAAACTGAGGATGAACAACGGATTTCTATTAAGAAACCTAAAAAGAAGCCAGAAGTCGAAAAGCCTTCGGAAGAGACTTTCTCTATTCGTCGAAAAGAATCGGTTGATGAAAGGATCACCACTGAAACTGAAGACGTTGAAGAATCGTTTGCTATCAAAACAAAACCAAAGAAAAAGGCACCTCAAGTACTATCAGATGAAGAAGAAACCCTTAGCATTTCTCTCCCATCCGAAAAGCCAGAATACAAAGTTGAAGAAGTGTCAGGTAAATCATAGTTCTGTATTTACTCGAAACTATAGGAAAGCTTTACTTTGATGAAATTTCCTTCAATGGAAATTTAATTATTAAACAAGCACAGTAAAAAAAGTTTTAAGCCTATCTGCGATGATAAATACTGAAACTTCATTTCAGTAAATATCACACTGCAATGAAGTTTCAATTCTTTGATCATGCTTTTTCTTTTACTTAGTAACAATTTTAAATAATTTTATAAATTGCAATAAAATAATAATTTCTTAGAAGGAAGAATAATAATAACAAAAATATTACTAACAAAATACATTTAATATAAAATAAATGTCGTTTTATTCCTTAGGGAAATGAGCAATATATATATATATATATATATAAAGAAAAAACCCCACCAAAAAGAATTAAATTTTATTTTAAGAAAGGAAAGGAAAAAACATTTTATGTAACATATATCCATTTTTTGTTTGTTTTATAAATTCTCAAGTGTTTTATTGAAACGATGCTGAACCACAATATTTTAATTACACAGATATTTCTTGAACATAACTTAAAATTGTTTAATTTGGAAGAAATTTTAATTATTGGGTCGTTCGGAAAGTCATTTCGTATTTTTGTGTCAAAATGAAAAGAAATTTTCGTTTAATGAATAAATTATTTATTAAATTATAAAATTGCCATTCTGGTCTAATACCTTTTGGTAGTAACATGATTACACGCTCATAAAAGTTTTGGTCTTTGCTGTAAAAAAAACTGATCGAGGTTTTTTTTGGCCTCCTCATTTGAAGGAAAAATTTTGCAAATCAGTTCTGGTACTGATGTACTGTTAACACATCTTCTCCACACATATTGGCTAGTTTATTTCTGGCTTGAACAGCATTTTTACCTTTTATAGCAAAAAAGAAAAAAAATGACGAAAATGCTGTTTATTGCTCTCCATATTTAAAAGGGCACCATCCAAAAACTACTGCGAAGAATCAGCTGCACTTTTTCACACTCAAGCCTTGCTATATCAGCTCTTAAAACATAAAATGATTTTGCGGTTTAAGTATGAAATTGGGTGCAAAAAATGCAATTAAATCCTTTGTCAGGAAAAAACGAAATTACTTTCCGAACAACCTAATAGTTCTCGTCGGAGTCAGATGGAAGTGATCCCCTTGAATTTTTAGGGCCCTTCGGATATTATATTAAAATAAAACAATTGAAATAAAAAATCTTCGTATTCCTAAATTTTGTTACCACCGATTTCTTCGATTTTTTTAACCAAAATAAATTGGTTGGAACTGTTTGAATTAGCTTTAAGATGTTCTTAATAAAACTATTTCTGTCTCACGACTTCTCTCCTTTTTTAACAGCTAGTATCATATCATCCCCAATTTTATAGCATTTAAATATAAATTAGTTACTTCCAAGCATTTTCAAGACATAGTAACTTTCCTCGAGAACAAATTTTTCTTTAAAATTGCTCTATGTAATTGTTATTCAAATTATACGTGACTGTATCAAACGTGAAAATTATTGAGAAATGTAACAAATGCAGCAATTTGTCAGAAAATATAAACTAAAAACTCTTCCTCGCATTGTATGAATACATTTTTCAAGCATACCATTTTTTTTACAAGTAGGATAGTAAAAATATTTATTTTCTCTTTTCGTATTGAAGAAATATAAATATATTAAAAAATATAAATATTATCAAGACATGCGATTCATGCAGCAATTTGTAAGTAAAATATGAAGAAAAAAATTCCTCCCTGCATAGTATGAATACATTTTTCAAGCATACCACTTTTAAAAAATAGTTCTTATCTTTTTATATAGAAGAAATATATAAAAATAAGTGTAACAAATTTAAATGATTTTAAATAGAGTATGTTATGTTAATCTAATGGTTACTTTTTTTTATTGCAGATGAAACAAAGATAACATTAGAAAAGACTGTAGAAAAAGAAAGTAAGCAGTGCATTGATGGATTTTTTTAAATGTTGATGTATGCTGTGATAAAATCGTACTAATTGATTAAATCTTTTTTGATTAAATGTTTAATACTTTTAATAATGAAACTGTTGAAAAATGTGAATGTGCAAATGCATAGGCAAAACTAATAATTTCTTTTTTTTTCTTTACAGCTGAAGTGGAGGAGACTGTGGTAAGTATATATATGTTTTTTGTGCCTGTAACTGTATCTAAACTTACCAAAGAAGTAAGAAGATCTGTAGATAAAATTTTAATTCGTGGGCATTTGTGTCATACATTCATTCATTGTTAATTCGTTAATTCTTTGTCGTTAATTTAATTTAGAATTGCAGTTCACTTGTTTGCAGGGAAAATAACATATTTGAGTGACTTTCAAGTTGGCCTTATTATGAGGGCTAGAAATGGTTCAGTATCTGATTTCACAATGACATTCCTATCTTTAAAAATGAATGGTTAGGTTAAATGGTACTGCGTAGGATATTTGATGAGAGAAAAAGGTCTAAATGTCTTTCTGTTTAAAAGTCGAGGTTTTATCTCGCCAGCACATTTATCTCTCAGTAAAGTCATATATTTTTGAATAAAACAGGTAGAATGTTCAAAGTTATATATAAACCCATTCCCTCAAATATCATTTATGTGAGGAAATTAGGAGCTATGATTTTCTTAGCATGGACTAATATTACTTCTGTTCAGTTTCATCAGTTTAGCGAATCCATGCTTAAAAACTAATATATCGAATATTGAGTCCATTCAGCTCGATTTAAATGTATTATACGACATATTCGCACCATTTTGGGGATTCAGTGTATTTCGATCATTTTAATTTACTCAGCTATTAATTTCCTTCTTAGGAGACAGTTGAATATGTGGCCATCTCATCTTATGTTTCCGAAAAGACGGATTCTCTTACTCTGGTAGAAGGGGAACGCGTGCAGGTGATCGAAAAGACTTCCCAGGACTTCTGGTTTGTTAAGAAAGTGGTGACCAACGAGAAAGGATATGTGCCACCCAGTGTCCTCCAGGACTCAGATAAATACACGCACTACATGAAGGATACGCTGAGTAAGAAAATGGAAAAATTACCAGTTCTGCGTTGTAAGTAATAATAATTTATTATTTGTTTCAGAGCAATATATTTTTAATCTTATTATTTGCTGAATGGAGAGTTTCAGTACAGCATACGCAATCTTCTGAGGTGGGATAATTGCTTTGATCATAATAATACTGCAACACAATGCTGGAAATACATCGCAATATACTGGTCAGATAATACAAAAAGTAAATGTTCTGCATTTTATTGATTGCATTACATTTCGCAGGAGATGTTTGCAGTTATTACAAAATATGAAGCGCATGCCTTGGTCTGAACATGGAATTTAGGACATTCTGGATTCATAGCATATGTGAGAAAATTGCATTAGCTAAAGAGATGCATGTCGCAAAAAAATTCAGTATTGCCCGGATGAATGTATTTCATCAAATCGTTCCGGTGACTCCCAAAAAAGAATCGGTGTTATATAAGTCTACTACGGCATCGACATTAGAAATAAAAACAAATTTATCCCATCTTTGTCTTAATACCACAGTCATTTTGCGAATATTCCGACTGAAATAAATGAGAGCAACTTTGTGCTGGAATCGAATTTTCATGGGGAAATCCTTCTAAACCTGTTGTTCAGTTGACACTTCCTTCAAAAAGCTCACTAACTCTACATGCCCAAGCGTGAGATGTGAATCTTTGAAGTGGTCTACGGTAGTGCCAGACAAACATTTACCACAGTTACTAGTATAGCGTAAGGGTTTTATTGTTTGTTTCATTAAGTAAACGATTTCCGATATTGCATGGATACATAACATCGCAATTTTCCTTTGAACAATTTGTATTTTCTTAGAACTGAATGAAGCTGTACTGAAATATCCTTTTGTAACAATGTATTAAATTTTAAAGGCAAAATGTTAATGTAAAATGTCTGATAAAATGTTAATTCAGGCCATTCTTATATAAACACCACTCATATTAATGTTTACTCAATTAAACATAAACTTAAATTTTCGATTTCACTTATAGGTTCTTTATTCAAAATTTAATTTTGAATTCATTATAATTTTCTTGCATTAAATCGACGAATAAAGAAATCAAGTACATGTAAAAATCATGGAAATGATTATATTCCCTTTCTTTTCCGCCAATCGTCGATTCCTCTTTATGGTAAATCGCAAAATTTCACAATATTATTTTATTTTATAGAATACAACGTAAAATTTGATTTCATTTCTTTATTACATCATTCAAATTTTGAGATATAATTTGGAAAATATAATAAATCTTCAGAATTCAATATTAAATAGTTGTTAATGCCATTACAAATTTTTTTAAGTTCAGGAAAAAAATTACAGTGATTATTTATATTTTAACTCGAAATAGAATGCATCAAAAGACATGAGTCATGTGTCATGTCATGAATGCATCATGACATGACACATCTTGGAGCTTCTCTAAAAGTACATTATTTTGGAATGATCTTTTAAATTAATGATTTAGTCATATGATACTGCTGTAAGTAACTCATGGAAAAATTGTTTTTTTTTTTTTTTTTTTTACTCATTCTTCAAAACTCAAAATAATGGAAATATTTGAAAAATCATACATTTAAAATATTCGAAATGAAAATGTTTTCTTTTTTAAGGTAACAGAGAGGGAGAGAAAACTTTTTGACTATCTTTAAGAAATAAAGCATAAATTAATAATTTTTTAAAGTACTTCCTTGTTTTCGATAAATTACGTGATTGAAATGTATTGATTATATAAATTAACAATATTGCATTTCAGTTATATCAGGTTCTGTTTACATTCTTTTTTCAGTGCCTAAACCTGGAGAGAAACTACAGGCGCCTAAGATAGTGAAAAAATTGTCCATGGTTAAGGTGTTGGACGGACAAACGGTGGAATTATCTTGTCAAGTCACTGGAAATCCAAGACCAACAATCACTTGGTTCAAACAAACTCAAATTATCAAACCTTCTATGGAATTTCAGGTGAGATCACTGTTGTCGATTGTATAGATTACGAAATATGAACTATAAAATTAACTATTCAATAAATAATTTTTATTAATTTACTAAAAAACCGCGATTTATTTTCGAAGACTTTTTATTTTTATAATACAAAGATCAATCAATAATATGATAAATATTATTGATATAGTTAAATCATATATTAATTCATTTCCTAAATTGGCTTTTTTTCTCTCAATCAACATAAATTAATCCAATAATTCAAACTGAAACAGTTACTCTTTCAGAAATTCTTCTAATTTATAGGTGTCAGACGTCCCAATAAAATATACTTGATGATTTCAGATATTTTTGTTTTCCAATTTTGACTTCGGTATACAAAATCATATTTGTTTGCCGAATCAAAGTGCTTATTTTTAAGACAATTCAGAGACATTTGTGAATTAAATACTAAAATCTAAGTAATCAATGGCTGGAAAGTAAAACTGAAAAATCTGGATAACATACTCAACAAATTAATTTAGTAATAATCGACAGATAAATCATACACTTAGAGTCGATTGTTGAACTTTGTCTAAATAACCTGAAATCTAGTTTGACTAAAATATTTTGCGTGAAGCTCGTTAAAATAACGAGTTTAGTATTCGAATATTTTAATAAAAACAGATAATAGTGATTTTGTCAAATAGCATGGTTTAGTGAATAGATAAGAATAATATGGTTTAACTTTCCCCTGTTGACAAAATATTAGTTGAAAGTTTCTTTTAACAGTTTAATCTCCCGTTTTTTTAACTAGAAAAAACAGTACTTTTTAAAACCTGAAAGTTATAACTCGCATAGATTATGAATTAAAAGCAATTTTGTAGGCTTGATTTCTGGAGCATTTTATGGAGAAGGGTTCAAAACTTTTGTTAAAATTTTTATTGATTATTCTGAATTGAAAAACTTATAGCAAAGGAAATAGAATAATAAATCTGTAAATTTGCTATGCATAAATCTATAAATTTCACTTTTTTTATAGAAATTTTGCTCTAATTTAAAATTTAACTTTTGTATGATATTGCATAAAAAAAATAATATCCCCACAATCTAAAAAGATAATGTACATAATAACAAAGAGCACTGCTTTCTTATTATTTTGATTTCAAGTTGTATAGTATTTAGAAGTTTATAGGCAGCGCATTTTTTGTCATATTTCTACAAATTAAATTGTTTCCCAGAAACTCTATCGATATACTTTGTTTTGTGAGAAATTAAATAAAATGCGTTATAACGTGGCTACACGTTTGGGCTTTTTTCACATTAAATTCACAATAAAAAGTATTTGTTGAATTTGCATCAAATCTATTCTATCTTTATGTGTTGTTTCTAATGACACTTGCCTTTGACAAGCCCGCTAACTAAAGAGTCAGCGATTTAAGCCGAATGTTTTGCGTTTCTTATTTTTCGTTAGTGCCATCTAGGGCCAAGAATACGAGTTAGCTACTCATGAGTCACAAGCCTTTTTACGGGGTGGATTTTATTCATTCATCCACAGATCATAATTTAGACCCATATCTGAAAAAGATCACCTCTAAAACAGTACCCCCAGTGATATTATGGTGTTCATACTCGCAACCCAAGGGATGCGAGTGCGACAATCTAACGCCCTACCAACCAGACGACCCTGACCCTATTTTCTATCTTTTTACAATATGTATAGAACCATGCAAGTTCCGTCATCTATAAAACTAAGTCGTTTATATTTTCATAAGATTTATCATGAAATTTACTCAAAGCATGTCATATAAAAATATATATATTGTAGAAAATTAAATAATATTTGTTTCTATGCAAATTTTGCAAAATTCTTTTTCGTATATGTAAGCACGACAAAAATTGTTTTATTTCTTTACTTTATTTCGTATTTGATTGAATGGTTACTTCGTTATTTCTGAGACACTTCGGTTTTTCTGATTAGCTGAGCAAAAACATATTTCCAGAAAACAAAAGTCTAAATGTTTATGTATAAACCTAACAGATGTCTGAATACAAATTATTATGCTCGTCTTTTATTTTCGAATCCTTTGAAGTTCAATCAAAATCATTTATTAGCATTTCTCAATGATTCGTTGAGTTACGAACGGAGGTTGATAACTACTAAGAGGGAAAAACTTACTTTTTCCTTTTAGGTTATTATCTTTCATCCTTCTCAAGAAATAATTATCGCATTTCCCCCCCCTTTAGATCTTTTATGACGATGATAATGTAACAACTCTTATAATTCGAGAAGTGTTCCCTGAAGATGCAGGAACGTATACCGTCGTCGCTAAGAATGCCGCTGGTTTTTCATCAACTTCGGCTGAACTTGTTGTGGAAGGTGAGTTCACATTTCCTTCGTGGGTGGAAAAAAAATGTTATACTTCGAAGTCTAGAGAATGAAATCGTGTAAAATTTAAAATGTTAATTTCGTAATTTTTTTAAATGGCAAACAAGCTATTAAAAGAGTAATCTCGTTTTGTTTTGTTTTTACTTTGACTTAACTTTTTTCTCGATGTATAAAATGTTTTTGTCATGTTACATTTTCCTCTATTAATAGCGTTGTAAACGAAACCTAGGAAGTAATTCGGTTTGATTTGTAATTTTTCCGCTCTCATGTTTCAATTTGATTATGAAAGTTTATTGTAGTTATTTAAGAATTATGCTAATTCTGCATATGTTAAAAAAATTTTATCATTTTCTTAAAAAAACTATTATTTATAATAATTTATTTTGAATATCTTGTGATATTTTAAAGCGCAACAAATTGCTGAACTTATTTACTTCCTTATTGAATTTTTTTAAAGAATATTATTATGCGAAACAAATTGAAATAAAATCTTAACTGAGAGGACATATTGAAATATAAAAGTTTCAACAATCACTCACATTAAAATGGTTAAAAAATTTTCATAACGAACTTAATCGTGATTTTAAAGGCTTCTGTTTTAAAGCTTTAATTTTTAGTTTCCTAAGAAACAATGAATTTTGTTTCAGCGGCTGATCACGGCACGGACACCTATCCATCCTCTCGCCTCAGCTTGTCTCGTCAATCTTCTCTGACGGACATCTTAGAAGGAGTTCCTCCGGTCTTCTCGGAAAAGCCCAAAGATAAAGACGTGGACGAAGGAAAGCCTGTGGAACTGGTGTGCAAAGTCACCGGCATCCCTGAACCGAAGGTGAGCATCCATTTCTCTTTATGCTTAATAGGAAGTCCAGTTTTATTTCAGTCTTTTCCCTGTTGCTAAAGAACACATTCACTTTTTCCTGTATCTATTGCCATCGCTTCACTTCAACAAAACTCATGATGATCAGTTTGCAATTAAAGTTGACATTGTCGAGATTAGTTCTCTTTCCTAGCCCTAGATGGCAGCACATTCCCGTTGTCTTGAAAGTTATGCCGGAAAGATTTCTTGTTTGTTTGTCAGTCTAGGAAGGTAAGCGTTCACGAGACTGTGAGTGATGGGTAGCTTGCGAGGCAAATCAGAACATATTTATTTTAACGACCACGTGGAAACCCAGCGGGTTTCTCGTGAAATTAGTAGTTCATGAAAAAAAAATTTGTATTGTCTTTAAGTAGTATTCGAATACCGTTATTTGAAATTGCTCATTGCAAATTGTATAAAAATTAGTATTTTTGTCACTTGCAATCATTTTGATCCTATAGTTTTTAAGCAAACGATTAAATTGAACTTTTTATTCTTAATCATACATCTGAAAAATTGTTAAGGAAATATACACATAAGTAAAAATTATCTGATTTGCTACAAATATAAATACCGGAAATACCCAATTCTATCGCTCAAAGAGTTAATTTAGTACTCCAAATCATTATTAAAATTACTCCTGTGAAAAAAATTTCTTGTGCAGTCTTTATCTGAATCTAAAATCTCATAAAAATTTTGAGAACATAGAGAAAAAAATATGCGATTTCAATATCCAGCAGTAGAAAATTAGTCAGTTAATTAAAATGCATAATTTATTATCATAAAGAGCGAACTCTAATAAAGTAACTCAATTTTCATTTTATTCTTAAAATATTATTCAATTAAATATGTACTTCAAAATGACAGATTCATTTAATCAATGCAGTTTGCAAGGAATGAAAGGTGTTTATTTGTTTACAAAGTAATTGCATCAAAAATTAATGCCAAGAAATCCACTCTGATCATTAATTTCTTTTGTTTGAATATTGATGGCGGGTATTTTTTTTTTTTTCATTCGTGGTAATGTTATAGAGCCGATATTCTACTGGAAAAAAAATTGAAAATTTCAAAACAGGACTTGATTTTTCATCATTCAATAGACTCAAAGAAAGTGAAATATTTTTATTGAAAATATCGGTGGTACTAAAGTTTTCATTATAATTTCCAAAACATTACTTTGAATGATGGTATAAAGATTGATGTTGGTGATATAGATGTTTAATTTATAAAGAAATTTAGCGATTTAGTATTTTTTAAGAAACAGTAAATAATTAATTTTCAAAGAATTTGTTATTTATTTTAAAATGTGTTTAAAATTCTATAGACTTTTTTATGTGAAGATTATTTTTATGCCGGAAGGAAAATTGTAGCATTTTCTATAACACCCTTAAGTTTCATGATTATTTGAATATTTATTAAGTATCATTGAATTTATAGATAACTTGGTTGAGAAATCAGAAGCCTCTGAAAGAATCTGACCGCATCGAGATCATAACAACCAGCCAGGATCTCGAAGTGACCAAAGGAACAGTGACCATCAAGAAAGTCAAGCCAGAGGATGCTGGCACTTACGAAATCATAGCTGAAAATACGGAAGGCAAATCAGTTACTTCTCTCATTCTTAACGTTAGAGGTAACGTTTGTTCCACTCATCTCAACAAATGCTGCTTAAAGATGTTCAGATGAAAGTTGAGTTATAAATATTTTTGAAATACTTCTTTTCGTAGGCAAACCTCAGAAACCAGTTGAAGAACCTCCTACATTCACCCAGACTTACAGTGATATTACATGCACTGAAAAAGAAACAGTTACTTTGACAGTGAAAGTGCAAGGTAATCCTCCACCAGAAGTAACCTGGTACAAGTGAGTATTCCATAAATAATTTTTTTTTTCATTGTGTGTTCGTTTTATTCGAAGCAAATAGGTGTAATAGATTCTCCGGATTCATAATTTATTGAGAAGTTGCATAATCTTTTTCTTCAAATGAAACAAACAACAATTGTAACGTCAAAACGGAAAATTAGAAATATTTTTTATTTGGAATAGTAATATAAAGTTCCTCCGAATTTTGACTGGTTTTTTTATCCCCCTTGGAAATAGTTAAATCAGTAAACATTATCTACTCTCTTCTTTTCATTTGAAATACAAGTAATAAGCAATAGTTTGATGATAAAACTAGTTTCTAAATAATAATTAAGAAAAACCCAAAACTTCTGTGGGCCATTTTATTTCTTCCACATGCCATTCTATATATTCTTAATTTCTTGTATAATTGTATCAAGGCTGAAAAATATGAATTATTTTATTGTTCAGAATTGTTAACAAAGAGCTTTTAACACTTTTTTCTTTTTACAAGAAAAAATAATTGAAAATATTGAGTGCATCAGCCATAAGCATTAAACAAAGATTTTAAAAATAACTAGGGGGCTCAGCCCCATGTTTCCTTCTGCTTGCCAAACCCCGGGAACTGTTAATGCAGTTCTCGGATCGCTTCGCTCGCTCTACTAAATCATTTTAGTTTAGTTATCGATATATTCGGATTCAATTTATTCCAAAATATGATAAAACAATGAAAGAAGTAAAGAATAGCGTTTGTTTGAAACCTTATCACACCGCGTGTTAATAATCCGGACGAGGTAGAAGTGTTGCCAAACGGTGATTAATAAATTCGACCTGATTTTGCGTCCACGTAAGTGTTATATATATATAATTTTAAAGAAAAAATAAGCTGACTACATTACTATATATTATTTACTAATAATATTTTATTTAGTTATTTTATTTTATTAAATTGTGACACTGATTTTAAAAATAGCATTGCTTTATAAATCTTAGTAATAAAATGAAATAATACGCACTACACTGCCGGTATAAGCGTATTACATGAACCAGAGATGAACTATTACCGATGCTGTTTGCAAAATTGGTGAAAGAGATGAAATTTATTCATTGTGAAAGACAGAGATATATATTTTAAAGATTAATTTATTTACATTTATTATTAAAGATTCTAAAATGTATCTTGATGCAAAATGTGTCCTTTTTAGAATGTTCTTTCTTAAAAACTCTGTCATAAAATTAGATGTTTGTGTTTTGAATTTCCTTTAACAAAAACTTAAAAAGGGTTTTTTTTTATTTTCCTTTTTTTAGAAACGGAAAGGAATTAAAGCCATCGAAGAACGTGAAACCATCAGTGAACAAAAATGTACACACACTTGTTCTCTCAGACACAAAGAAACCTGACACTGGTGATTACAAATGTGTTGCCAAAAATCCAAAGGGAACCGTTGAACATGTTGCTAAAGTAACTGTGCAAAGTAAGTCTCATAATATAATTTTTTAAGGCAATATAAATTTAAACGATCCTCCCCCCTCTCTTTCGGGATGGTCATGGCCCAAATTTGGTTGACCAGATAATTGTTTATTCTTTTACAAAATTAAAAGTTCACTTGTTAAAAATCTGGAAATCTATCCTTTACTTTGAAAAATTCCGAAACTAAATTTATTTACATTTATTGCATTTTAAGGCTAATAATTAAATATAAGGATTACAAGTCGCGTCTTAAAAACAGAAACCAAAGTACAACATGTTGTTGACAGTTTCATTCTTTCATTGTCCTTTGCTGTTGGTACGAAATGACGCCGATTAGTTGAATCTGTTTTACTATATATTGCTGGTGAGTTTTAAATGGTTTGTTAGCATCTTTTATTGACTTAGGAGCATTTCAAGTTAGAAAACCATCAGATTTCAAAACTTGGTCAAATAAAACATAAATAAACTTGGTCGGAATACGAGAACTCAAAATCGAATACGATATCCTAAAATGTTATTTTCAATTTGGAGAATTGGCGAGTTCATGTAGATATTTTTAATAAATGCATAGTTCAACTATCGAAAAAAAAGAGGGGGATATTTTCTTTATTTATGAGAAAATGATCAGTTATGCAATGAAAATGGAAAAACAGGTTGTAATATAATCAATATTTTTAAGTCGGATAAATAAATTGTGAAAATTTCTTGTTTAATAAAGAATAATGGTTTCATAAGATTTAACTGTAAATTTTAATGTTTAAATGTGACCAAATAATATGATTCAATAATATACTGTAAATTTTATAACATGCATTGGTTTCTAAAATATCTTTGTTAAATAAATTGTGATATTTTTTGTAGAAACTGGAGTGGAATTCACGGAGAAACTGTACGATGTGGAAGTAAAAGAGAGGGAACCAGCAGTATTTTCTGTGGAGGTATCTCAACCAGATGCACAGGTAAATTTACACACAGCTTTTAAGTCAATTATATTTATTAAAAAAACTCACTCTTTTCTTTGTAAATTATGAAAATAAAAGTTTGTACACCAATCTGAATTTATCTTATGTATTCGTTGGCTAAAAATTAATTTGTATTCCAGAATATCTAGTTGTTTATGCAATATTTTTATTTTGCAGGTGACATGGCATAAGGATGGTGAACTCGTAAAACCAACAGAACGAATAAAAATCGTTGAAGATGAATGCACAAGGAAACTTATTATTGAAGATTCTACCGTCAATGACGAAGGAGAATATACTTGTGTACTAGGAGAAAAGGAATGTACTGCAGAATTAGTGGTTATTGGTACGATTCATTTCATTTCTTTTTTGATAGAATTCATTTCAAACTTTTTTTCTCCTTAATTAATTTGATAAATGAGATCTTGTAATTAGCCCGTAACAATTTTATTTTATAATATTAAATAATTTATACTTAAAGCCATTTTTTGTGGATAGTAAACTGTAAGTAAAATTTATTCTTTTGAATTTTCGAGTGATATTAATGTAAATGAATGATTTTTAATTCTTAAAAATCTGTAATTTACTGAAAAACTGCCTTTATTTAGTTAAAAATGTAATGATAATTGCATATTAATTAATTATTTAATTAATCAAAATAATCGAAGAGTGCTTAGTTTATATTATGTAGAAATCATGATGAGAATACTCATAACACTTCCTAAAGGATTTAATATGATGTGTCACTATTGAAAACAATCAAAATATAATCAATATCATTTATGCAAATAGAATTTTTTTTTCTATTTTGAGTTTTATTACATTACAATAACGTGACGATTGCAAATTACATCAGGAAACTGCTAATCTTTCCTTTTATAACATAAAGGCTTTTTTACATTAGATTATAAGTGATTATGCTACCATTTTGTTTCGTAAGTAACGTGAGATAGGACATAACCATATTACATTATTGATTAATTATACATGGATGTGAGTTGCCAAATATATATGAGATTGTTAAACTTATCTTTTAGAAATTTATACTCGCATTTTTTAAATAATAATTTGCCGATTACAGAAGTCTTGTGTCTTTATTATGTATCAACAGAATTTCCGTGACACTGCAATTGATATAATTCTCTTGATTAAAAAAAATGGCAAATCTTTCAGAGCTGCCCCCTGACTTCAAGGGTGACATGCAAGATGTAACTGTAGCAACGGAACAGGTTGCAGCCTTCCAAGTAGAACTTACTAAAGGTGATGCCCGTGCCCGTTGGTTTAAAGATGGTATGGAATCTTGCCTTTTATTTCTTTAACTAATAATGATGCATAATGATTTTTTAAAGATTCCCCTCATTACTATGTATGCGTCATGCTTTTAAAAATTCTGTTTCAGATAAGGAGATAGAATACAGTGAACATGTTATGTTGAAGATTGATGGCAAGCGACAGAAACTCATCATATACAACGCAAGCTTCCAAGATGCAGGAACTTACACCTGCGTTGTTGGAAACAAAAAGAAATCGGCGAAATTGAAAGTGGAAGGTATTTTCAGTTTTTTTTTATCGACCAGACATGATATTATTAAACAACTAGCCGCCTTTGGTGACCAGCTGGTTCGCCAGGAATAATGCGTTATAAAAATTTCAATTAAATACTTTCGTACTTACGCTCTTTATAACTTCTCAACTTTTAAACTTCGATAGTCCCGTAATTCATATTATTATAGAAACCTTACGATTATTTGTTCCTTGCACTATACATCTCTCTGATTCGCAATAAGATGTCATGGAATTATGTAGAAAATATCACATTTTATCTTTGTTCCATAACATTGCGCTTCTTTTTAAACACGTGCTGAATATCACACTTCCCTCTGTTCAATTTCAATAAGAATTAGTTTAATTATTCAGTTTGAGTTTTTGTCAAAATGACGGCAATCACTGGTATACTCTAAAATGCTCTTGCAGGTTAAATTCTGCTTTCATTTTGTGAGAAATTAATTGTTGGAAAATAGGGTTATAATATATTTTTAAATTCATTAAAAATAGAAACTGAATTTATAGGTTAAAACACTATTATCATTGAAAAAAAAAGGTCATTTTTAGGAGAATTTACAAAAAAGAAGTTTTATGCTGTAATATTTTTAAGAGTTATCGTAAAAAAATTCCAAATATTAGCGTAATATTAATTAATTAAAGTTTCAAAACCATTTCCTCAAGGTATACTTTTTCAACCTCCAAAGTAAATCTTTCATACCAAGTGTTGTATCTCTAGATCATATGGTTTGGTGTGTAGAGCACTAACACACACACACACTCATTCATACATTTACCCAAACACATATTCATTTGATTATCAGCGCTAGAGTAATTCCGGACATTCATTGGCCTGAAATCGGTATATTTTTTTTATGGTTGTGGACGAAAAGATCCAAAAGAGCACTTTTTAATAATAATATTCCTTTTTTTTTAATATAAATCAGTCAATTTTAATGATTGATTTAAAAGTTGATTGATGTAACATTGACTCGCAAAGCTAAGTATGAAAAAATCTAACAGTTATTCAATGCATTTTTTGACTCAAGTTACATAAGTTTACAGTACTAACCAATATAGGTGCCAAATACTAAATCATTTACAAATTAACCATTTGACCCGAATTAGAGTGCGTATCCTGTATAAATTCAAACATGTTTACTGTAAACAAAAGGGTGATTTATGAAATTAATGATATAGATATTCCAAACGATCATGGAAACTTTTGCCTTGCATTTATTTTTTTAGAAAACATAACATTTGATATTTATTTAATTTCATTCAATCACGTGTTGAAAATTACATTTTTATGTTTAATTTCCAATAATTATTTATTTTTTAATTTCAGTTTTTTTCAATCTGATGGCAACATATTGGCAAAAGATAATTTTTCCCTTTCACTCGTGCAGCTTAAATTTTATTGTTTTGTCTGAAATATATTGTTAAAGAATATAATTAAAATATTTCTTTAAAAATTCATTAAAAATGAAAGCTTAAGATATATGTTAAAACACTGACATCATTGGAAAACTAATTTTTTTAAATCTTTAACTTGATGTAAAAACCATCTTTGTGCCACTATATTTTCGGAAGTTATTGTGGAAAAACGTCAAAATTTCACTTAATTTTTAATTAATTCGAATTCTAATTAAAATTCGAATAAAAGGCCCCGAACTGCACATTCCCAACCTCCAAGGTATGCATGTACCAAATTTGGTAGCTGTAGATCCCACGGTTTGGCCTGTAGAGCACCAGCACACACATATTGAGCTTTATTATAAGTATAGATTATTAGCCATAAAAATGTATAGTAATAAAAAAAAGAAAGTTTTAAAAATTATGAAATAAATTTCCATTCAAATTAAATTAATTTAAAATGTGTAGATGCATTCAAATTTTATAAATCAAATTCTGAACTACTGCATATAATTAACAGCTAATTAAATAAAGTTGGTTAAAAAAAAATGAAATTTTTGATCATTTACGAATTTTTTAATAGTATCTGACGTTTCTTTTGTCGAAGAAAGTATTCTGTCTGATTCTTGTAGTTACAACCAATCCAGAAATAAATAGGCCGAATAGTTTCCCCATTTTCCTCTCTAAAGAAGTATGAGTTATTTGACTCCTTAGATATTTTTTGAATTAGGCATCTCTAATTTTTCAAAAGCAATAGTGTTAATACTTTAATTTTGTCAAAGAACTATAGTATTAAGCTATGAAGCGAGTAAGATTATAAAGTCTTGAATATCTTTTTGTATCCACTTTTAAGAGATATTCACTTATAAGTCCCGATATTTATGCAAATTTAAAATTATGTTTGAATTATTTTTAACGATACCTTTGTTGTTTTTGTTTTATCAGCTCCAACCGTCGAATTCACGGCCAGGCTTCCAGAAAAGATGACCGTTCCGCAAGACACCGACGTGAGCTTTACCGTGGAACTCTCCCGCCCAGATGTGCCCGTGAAGTGGCTGAAGAATGGTGAACCTGTACCAGAAAAAGAGAAGGACAAATTCCAGTTTGTTAAAGACAGGAATGTGTACAAAATGGTCGTCCGTAGGGCGCAGAAAGACGATGCTGCAGAGTACAGCTGTGTGGCTGGAAATGTCAAAACAACGACCAAATTGCAAGTTCAAGGTAATCCTATGGATTTTTTTCTTATAAAGCTCTGTTTTTAATGAAATTTTTCAAATATTGCAAACTGATATTCGGAAAATGGAGCATGGTTTAGTTTGATTATATTAGTATTCCCTTTTAAAGCGACGTTAAAACAATTTTGGGACAGACCTCGTAACTTTGAACAGCAGTTAGATGACAAGATTGACACCGTGAGTTGAATCCCTTTCTCCAAACTTTCGCATCACGTCAGCGTGAGAACACTGTACCCAATGTATTTGAGTGCGCATTTGAAACCTTCCTTCACGGAAGCCGATGATTTATCATCAAGCTACCATTGTGCTTAATTTTACTTTCACCTGTTCCTTTTTGTGCCAGTAAAATAAAAATTACATTCAACAGGAAATAAAGAAGAATATTTAGATTGGATTAGAATTATTAACTTTTGATATTTTTTATTATGTTATTGGGTTTAATAGTATTTCATTTACTGCTTCTTTAGAAAAGACATTATTTATTTCCAGAATGAATCGAATTTCAAATACGCAGCTCGGAAGATTTTTTTAAAACTAAACATAAGATAAAAGCGACTCCTTTGTTTAACAAGATATTAACAACACAACAAAACGACTATGCATAGTATAATAACACTTTTGTTTAACAGAATTCCGACAATTTCCGATCAATCAACCTATACAGTTTTGAGTTTCAAATCAGAACGATATAAACTGTATATTACCAGGTAACTCCAAATTTTAAAGCCTTGTATCTCAAAACCTAATGTATGGTTGTTAAGTTTTCTGAAGTGGACCATTGTAGCACGGTAATTAAAAGAAATGTTAATTCTTCTGATTTATGTACTTTCATTTATTAATTCAGAAATCATTGTAGCGCTTAGCTTTGTGCACTGTCAATAACTTTGATTTATCTTGTCTTTTAAATACCGAGTTTTCGTTCTCGTTCGTTAACAAGTTGTTGCATTGCAGAGGCCCATGCCGAATTCACTCTGAAACTGCGTGACGTGATCGTCCGGGAGAGCGACACGGCTACCCTTCTGGTCGAAGTGACCCGCGAGACCTTCGAAGTCCGCTGGATGAAGGATGGTCAGACCCTCAAACCCACCGACAGAATGGTCATGGAGAAGGAGGGGTGCCGAAGGAGGCTTATCATAAAGGACACCTCGCTGGATGACAGAGGCATGTACACCTGCGTCCTGGAGGAGAAGACCTGCTCGTCCACTCTCACTGTCGAAGGTAGAGTAGCTTAGCTGACATCATTCAGAAAAATTTGAATTAAAATCTAGATACTAGAATTTTGTTTATAATAACAGATTTATTTGAATTATTCAACACTGTCCGCTTGTGATGACTAATTAGTTCGTCAGAATTAATTTAACGGTTCCTTTAACAAAATATTTTGACTTCAAAGTTTGATCTATATTTCCCTGCTTTATCATGCTATACTTGAAAGTCCTATGTCTTTCAATTCATGGTACTGTGCATCTTATTTCATTTAAATACTATAAATTTAGCCATAGATCAAATGATCTGATCTTTAAAGTGCAAACTCACAGATACATATAGAACCCACATTCTCCTTTATTATTAACAAAGATATATTTTTTTATATATATTTCTCTAATAAATGTATTTTGATAATGGAAAAGCGCAGAATATTTCGATAGAGTGGAGAGCGTGCATATTGCATGCTGCTACTGATTACCATTTCGGAAGAGTACTTGGAAGGAAAAGGAAAAACATGCATTTTATTTTTATGTTTCTACTTTATATAACTAGAATAATGAATTTGGATTATCTGTTTTTAATTTTACTATGAAGTCTGACAAATAAGCTCGGAAAACTGAAATTATAACTATCAAATACTTATTTGAAACAAATTTTTAAAAATAAAATTCAGGCTTCTGAGAAAAGTTTTGAAAAATAATTCTTTTAAATTTACTGTGATTAAAATTTACTCATGAAAATTTTTTTTTTCGCTTTCTTACCTGTAGGTATTCAAAGATGTAAAAAAATTATAATTTGTGAAAAAAATGAAATGCATCAAAAATTAGTTTTAAATCTGGAATTTGCAAAAATTTAATTCAAAATTTTATGACTTCTCAAGCTAATAACATGCAGAATGTTCGTGTATTAATTCTGTTCAGAAGATGTTAACCGTTTCGAAATGTACTTTTATTTTATTATAAATTAGATAGCACCCGACGCGTTGCTGCTGCAGAAGAAATAATCTTGTAAACATAGTTTGGAAGTAGAAATAGTTATCTTGTTTAATTAAGAATAATAGAAAAACTGATATTTATTTTCTTGTCGGCAATGAATACATTCATTGAAATTGAAGGGCATATAAAGGAGAAGCATAAATAGTATTTATTCTGTTTTCAGTATTCTATTGTGCAAACAAATATTCATTTTTATATATTAGATTTGTGTATTCTTTTAGAATTGTAAAGCTTGGTGTTCTTTCAGAATGGCAATGAAAGAAACTATTCACTGTATCTCGTTATACGTTTAATATTCGATCAGAGTTCTGAAGTTTAATGCTACAAAATGTGATTAAAATGTTTTCTTTTAAAATTGATTAAATATAGAAAATATATTTATACCGTAATATTATTAATGCAGTTGAAAAGATATTTTTTTGAAAACTGAGATGGTGCAAAATTATTTGTATTATATTTTCGGAAATTACAGCGAAAAATGCTAAAATTTCATTAAATGCTTAATTTTAAACTTATACGATTGGTTCCCCTGAAACTTTTCCGCACACTCTCTAATAAAACTATTACCTCAGAGAAAGGCCTGCATAGTATTCACGTATAATAATTACGAATATTAACACCTGTCTTGAATTTAGTATCTTTGCTAAATATGTTGTGTCTCCTTGGGGAGTTATTTGGTGCTTAATAGATGTAGTAAATAAATTCAAAAATATTTTTATATATTAGATAATTTAATTATGCCTTTAACCATCCCGTAACTGCAAGTAATAAGTAGTCAAAGGTTTGTCGGAATCGGATGTGTGATACGGCAGCGCATAATAGACATACAGACAAACATTCATTTGTATTTATATGTAGATATATAGATAAATCTTTTTTTTTCAGCAACACCCAGAGTTGTTTCCGAAAAACGACACTTCAAAGGAAAGCGTGGTGGCAACGTTGCTGTGGATGTGGAATTCATTGCTCAACCCCCGCCAAAGATAGAATGGCTATACAAAGGAAAGACCATCAGTCCGGACAAAAAGCGTACCATCGAAAATTACGGGAACAAAACAGTTCTCACCATCAAAAAGCTGGAAGATGCAGATGTGGAGAATTACACTCTCAAACTGACCAACAAATGCGGAGAGTGCAAGACGGACTTTAAAGTGTCCATTATTGGTAGGCATTTTTTTTTGTACATTTTTTATTTATTTAATGAGATAAAAATTCTTATTTTTTTCGATTTTGAAATACTTCAGTTTTTTAAAAGGGAATGTTAAGCAAATTAATGTGCTTGAAGAAATTACAGATCGGATTATCTAAATCAAGAATTCTTTATTTCTTTTTATCGTGCATTTATTTTCATTAAAAATATTTTTGTTTCATTACAGGTTTGTATGATTATAACCTAAATAAAATAAGAAATGCAACTATTAACTTCAGATTAGGTTAATGATATAATATAATTGATAGACAATTTTTTTTTATCTATTATAATTATTTTTTATTGTACTTGTTAATGCTGAGGAATTCTACTGGAACAAATTCTATCAGTGTTTTCGTAATTCCAGCAATGTTCTTTTGTGATGGAAACTGAGATTCGAGGTTCGTAATACTACAAAATATACTATTAAAATAGACTAAATATATTATTTAATCAGAACAATAATTCATTAATTCTTAGCACTACGATGTCTCCTCTGAGGCATCATTCAAGAATGTACATCATTTTATCGTTTCATATAATTATTTTTTGAAATTTTAACTGGCAAAAATATGTAGATTAATTTTCCAGGAATATTCAACTTTAAAAAAATCTTATATATTAATTTTTCGGAGAAATAAACAAATCCACTTATTCGGCAAATATTTATGCATCGAGTTATTTTTCGGAGCTCTAAGGGTTAAAACTCCTTGGAATGGATGGAAAAATGGACTCCTTGGATATGAAAATTAAAGTTTTAAATGTAATTTGAATACTTGAAAAGATTTATCTATACATTTTACTATTCATTGTTTGAATTTTTAGCATATAAAAACATTCTTAAATGACAGATCTACTCCTTTTTTAAATCTCCTTATAAGGGTTTTTAACCTAATTGTAACCTAATTGATTTTAAGAAATTATAAATTTACATATAAAAGATTCAAATGTTTAATATTCTGACATTGTTTTGAATTCAGATTATTTAATTTGTTTTTTTTTAATTTGGATGCATCTTGGTGCCACAAAAGGTACTTTTAATTAAGTTGTATTTTGGTTCTTTAATACTTTTTTCTCACATACTGAATATAAAAAAGTCTATTAAATCTTATCGATGATATTTGTAGCGAATTAAATAGTATTAACAAACAATTATCAAATGAATAAATATAATTTATTGCTAGTTCAGTTTTATATGTTATTATAGAATTATATTGCTTTAATTGTTATTATAGAATTATATTGCTTTAATTGTTATTATAGAATTATATTGCTTTAATTGTTATTATAAATTGTATATTATATTGCTTTAATTGTTATTATAAATTGTATTGTTATTATTGTAAATTTATATGTTATTATAAAATTATATTGGTTTTTACATAATTATGTGTTTTTTTAATGAACAGATTATTTCCTTAGATTAATTCTCTCATTCTTTATAAATAATATATTTTTTTAGTTCTATACAAAATTATTTAAAACTATTTTTAATATCATTTGAATGGTTGTGTAAATTGAATTTTTAATTTTTTGAACGTTATTGATGAGAATCCATTTTTTTTTTCAAAGATAAACCAAAACCACCGGGTACGCCAACGGCATCTGAAATCGGAAACGATTCTTTGACGTTGAGTTGGAAGACCCCAGAGAGTGACGGCGGCTCTCCCATCACAAATTATATTATAGAATTCCATGACAGAAACACGCTCAGGTGGTCCACGTACAACGAAAAGTTCACGATAGAGCAACCTTTTACTAAAGGTGAGTGAATTTCTTTGCTACTCTGACGTAGAAAAAAATTTCGATAAAAAAATAGTGTTTGAAATACTGCATTTCTTTATAGAAATTCCTGCATAGCTTTTACAAATTGCTAAGAAATCATTTGATTCTATGAAACCTTTTGATTAATCCTAGAAGTTCAATAAATTTTAATATCAAAGCAAGTAATAGTTTTTGGAAAAAAGTATTATACAGCTGCATTTATTTAAATAAAATTGAAACACAGAAAAATTGTGTTTCAATGTAAAATTATTACAATTATCGTAATAATCTTCAGGAATAACAAATGTTTGAAGTAAGTAACTTAAAATTTTATTTTAATTATTATTTTTATAGACTTCTTTTTATTCATGGCTAAACAAGAAATACATTTCTTGGAGATCATTTTCTTTTTTTTCTCTGAGCATTGTCTAAGAAATGTCTTAAAGTTCATTCGTAATTAAGTTAATCGTCAGTATTTGTCTCTTAATGCAATTATTAATATCATAAGTGACTATATTTACTACATCTATTTATTTGTACGAATTCGATATATATTATTAAAACATTATATGCTGTTATTTATGCTTCTAAAAATAAATAAATTCTCTTATATGCCCATGTTTAGTTTTTTCTATCTCTCGAGAACTGAAAAAGAGTGTCGTGAAAAAATATAAAAATTGGTGATAGTCGAAAGGAAAAATTTAAAATTAAATATTTTGAATGCCTTTAATATTTGTAGTTAAATGTACTGAAATTTAACATTAATTTTATTTCAAGTGCTCTTTTGTTGCCAGTGTATAAAATAAATGTGACAAATATTTATGTTTTCCTACATTGTCTTTTTCTTTCTTAATTTAGTGTCCAACCTGAAACAGGGCGAGGAATACATGTTCCGTGTGATAGCTGTCAATGAAGTGGGGAAAAGCGATCCCTCTCCTGGCACCAAATACATTCCTGTACAGGAGCCCAAAGGTGCGTTACTGATATCCCTGAACAAAAATTTATGCTGTTGTTTGAAAGGAGAGCTGTTTGTGCACAATGAATCAGTTTTTCATCGATAATAATGCTATTCAGTTTTATTGCCTTTCGTCAGCCAAAGCTTCATACCTTCTTTGAGATTTATTCAATGCAAATTAGAAAAAGTTTAGGAAATCCTTTTATTATGGTATAGTTTTCAGTCGATAGTGTAACTCCTAACAATTACATTAATCTTCATTTCAGTTTTTTTCTTCCAACTGTGAAAGCCTTATATCTGAAATCTAAAGAATGAAAATAAATACAGAGAGAGCATGAAATTTTAATTAGAAATATGTCATATAATGCAAGAAGTTGTACAATATTACTACAATGTCTTTACGGTATTTCATAGTATTCACAATGCCGCACAACACCGTAAAATATCACATGTGCAATACTTGTTGCTTAAAGAAGCATGAAAGATGTTGCATATTAATAGCAAATGAAGGATCATAGGGTTAGAATTTATTAAATAGCCCAATTAGTGGAATATTTAATAGGTTTACATCACATCCGAATAAATTAACAATATTAACTTTATACAAGGGAAACGATAACAGAGCATTGATTTCTATTTTATTAAATAATCACAATTTCTGGCATCTAAGAGAAGGAGCTCTTTTCTATAAAATTTTAATTGCTCAATCCTTTTGCGGATATATCATAATTAAAAGTTACAAAAATAATTCGAAACATTTCCTCTGATTTTAGTTTTGATTTTTGAAAATTGATAGGAAGCCTCAAAATACTTTTTTTTATACATAAACTTTGAATCTAATTTTCTAACAATGAATTAAACAAAAGAATATTTTTGCTAACAATTTAAATTTTATGGTTGTATTCATAAGTGTCTTAGAATGCTATTCTCTGTGTTTTAATTTGATATTAATTAAGGTTAATGTATAAAAATATTAAGTTTTTTTTTTGAAAAAAAGTGAATTTATGTTTTGAAGTCTGGTTTGTACTCTTTTTTAGCATCTATTTTCGTACTTAATAAATCGCTGTTGTCTATTTTCTTTTCATAGCTGGTGAACCACCTGCAGTTGTGGAACATCTGCAGCCTGTAACTTCCGGTCTGAAGAAGCCGACCAAGATGACTTGTAGAATCAGTGGACAACCTCCGCCTACAATCAAATGGTAATTGTGGACACTTTTTGAAAAAAATTAAGGTCGTGGGGAATTTCTCTGAAGTCTTAAATTTTCCCAATTTGTGACTTTAGTAACTTTCCAATATAAAAATTTTATTTTTAAACATTAAATTATTTTCTACATTACGTTACATTTTTAAAAATAAAACACGAATTGATAAACCAAGGTTCTTTGGCTTTGTACATATGGTTCCGAAGTAAAATAAAAAATAAAAATGCAAGTATCATAGTTTCTGTTATAAAAATTTTGTCTCAACTTAAATGTGATTTTTTTTGTAATATTATGGTTAAAAAATAGCTATTATACGCAGATTACCATTTTTGTTATTTTATTATTGCTAGCAAACCAAATTTAATCAAAAACATATAGTGTTAAAAATAATTACTTCTGAACGACATTGCGTAATCTCTCGCGACAAAATATTCATGATTTATTTGTATTCTTTGTGTTATTGGTTCAACGTTATGCTCAATAGTTCGATGATGTAAACTTCATGAAATCTAATAGCTTTGAAGACTTAAAATTAAGCATCAGTATGAAAGCGAGTTATTAATCGGAAATGCAAGAACTTTACGGCAAAATGCAAGTGCATGACTTAAAACTGATTTTCATCTTTAAAATCATTATTTAAAATTAAAATTTTTCAGTGGTTGGGGGTGTTTTTGTTATTTTAATAAAGAGATATTTGATTTAAATTATTTAAATTTCCTGATGTGTGAAAAATTATTTACAGCTTTTGAATAATTTTTTAAATTAGTGGAGGGCATGTTATAGCTAAAATTTACTGACTTTTTCAATAGAATTTTGAATTTCCAAGTTGGGATCGCATTCCAAATACTCTAATAAAAGTATGAGTTTAAAATCACTGCATTTTAAACATATTTTACTTATCCGTAGTTGTATTTTCTTAAAATTATATTTTTTTCCATATGACGATCTGTTGAGCATAAATTAATGTCGTTAAATATTATTGTTCCTGAACAAATTTGTATTTTTTTTTAAATATGAGTCCTATATTACATTAGGATTATTTAAGAATCATTGGACTGGTTTTTCATGAATTAAATTTGTGTCAATACAATATGCAGCCATTTTGGAATTCTCCACGCATCGCTTTTATATTTTTAATTTTTTAATATTGTACGAATACCGTTCAAAATAGCGTAATAAGAGGCAGATGCAGTCCTTATTTTTACAAATATTCTAAAAAATTTGTATATATTGAGTAAAATAATATTTAATTTAAAAAATTATCACGGAATACTGTATAAAGGGTTTTTTTGCACGTGTAAAAATCTTTTCTTTTTAGTTATATGAGCATCCTGCTCTTATTTTAATGTCCTGTATAATGCTTTATGAATTATTACAAAATATGTTTCTGTTGAACGCAGGTTCAAAAATGGAAAGGAATTGATAGTTATCAAGAATATCAAAACAACTTACGAGAATCAGGTGGCCACTTTGGAAATTAATGAAACAACAGAAAAGTCTGCTGGCACGTACACGTGCAAGGCTTCAAATAACTTGGGAACAGCTGAAACTACAAATGAATTGAAGATACAAGGTAGGTTTTAATGAGCTTACTTTACTAAACTAAGAATAAGTGGAAGATAAAAGAAAAACCGCTGAAAATAAATGTTAGAGGTGTGAAGAATTTTATTCTCTATTTATATTAATTTTCTTGAAAACACTAGCAATGCAAGAAAGAAAGGTTTTGCTTTTATGGAATTATGAGTATTTATGTCATATTAGAAAAAATTTTGAGCTATCTTTGCAATGAACATTAAACTTATTTTTAAAAAAATAGTTTACCTTTTAAAAGTTATTTAAGTTAATAAAGCTTGAATGTTTTTGCGTTTGTAATAATTATTTACTTCCTTTCCTAAAGATTAGAAAGTTTAAATAAGAATGACAAAATAAAAAATGACGTGGAATGAATGGAAGATGAAAATGAAAATCAATTTTGCATTTCAAATTTCATATATAGTTAAAATTTCGTTAATGAAACTGATAGAATGATGCTTTTATGTCAAATATTATTTTCTTCATTGTATAAAAAAAAAGATTTAACAATTTTGAAATTATACTCGGCATGATGCGATTCTTTGCAGTTATTTTTATAGCTTAAATATTATTTAATTGAGAAATTAATTAGACACAATGTTCCTTTCGTATATAAATTAACTTTGTTTCTTTTTTCTTCAAACTTTCAGAACCACCATCCGTCAAATATGACGAAAAGATGAAGAATGTTCGTCTAAAATCCTACAGCGAGTACATTCTAGACGTAAAAGTCTTTGGCTATCCTGCGCCGGAATTGGTGTGGCTAAAGAACGGAAAGGTTTTAGAATCCACTAAACACACTTTGGTGCAGATGAGAGAAGATTCCACAGCGATCACCATTCGATCTGTGGAAAACACCGATAGTGCTACATATACTCTGCAACTCACCAATCCTGCAGGCACAGTCAAGCATGACTTCAAGCTGTTTGTACTCGGTACGTATATCAATAAAGTAATCCTACAGGTAGTCAATTCTCAGATACTGAAATCCTTCATTTTTTTTTTTTTTTTTTGCGCCAGAAAGTATTGGTGTATCGAAAATAATGGTGGTTTAAAAAGGTGGAAGTGAAAGACACGTTTACTTTTAACACTAAGGTGAACTTAGAGAATACCCAGAATTTAGAAGCGTAGGACAGTTCACAAATTACGAACAAAAACGAAAATACTTTAGAATAATTTTTGATTACTGTGAGTGCTATAAATATGAAATTATGCATCGATATATAATAGCATTTTGTTCTTAAAAAAGGAAATTACAATGTTAAAATGTTTTTTTACGAAATGGAGGCAATTTAATCAAGAATTTCTTTGCATAAGAATTATCCGTAGTTCATCTGATAATACTGCTATAAATTCATCAATAGATGATTTTTTCAGAAAGATCATTTTGATTTTTTTTAGGTGAAGCAGAATTTGGATTAAGCTACACTCCATAGTCTTTGACAAATATTTTAAATGGCTTTAATAGATAGACTAGCACATTTTGTTGAATGTACGACTGAAGTATTTAATTTCCCGGGTTTTTTCTCTTCTGGCTACAGTATTTAATTTTATATCAAATATTCTTAGCATAACTCTTCAAATATTTATTGTTACGTGAACTAACCATATGAGTGAAAAATACACGTGTCGAATTGAAATGAATTAATACGATTAAAATAACTATCCAAGAAAAAAAAGTGTAAGAATATGCATTTAAAAAGATAGAAATCTAAATCAATACCTAACGAAGAATTCTACAAATGCGTTAATTTCACAACATTCCTTATGGGAGATAACGTCTAAAACTGTTAGTCTTGGAATCTTGAAATGAAGAATTAAAAAGTTGTGTCTTTTGTGCTATGCTCAAGCGAGTTAAATAAAAACTCACCATAGGCCCACACATAACTTTACAAAATTAACTGCATTATGGATAATGCAGTTAAGTAAGTAAGCCGTGAAATAAGGACTAGGTGTATCATTCATAAGAGGTTTTTGGGTCATAGATTGAAACAAAATTTTAGTTTTGAATATCTTAATTCTTTCTCGTTTTTAACACTTCAATCGAACTAATCATCTACTAAAATAAAGCTATATGTTCATGCCTTCAAATAAGTTTTCGGCAATACATTATGAACAGTAAATCTGTAAAGTAGAAATTAAAATTACGATTAAAATTACTTTTAGAATGCTTAGTAAGTATTAATTTAACGATTTATTGAATACTTTAGAATGCTGTATTGTTTCTGCCTCCAATCTTTATTAAATTTAATGTTTTCATGTATAAATTAAGAGATTTAAAATAATCTTCTTCTTGAAAAGCAATTCTCTTTATAAAGAATTTTTTTATTTGGTTATGATTTGTAAAAAAGTATTACACGACGAAAATTTATGAAATTTTTGTAGTATAAGTAATTTCAAAAAACTTCATCATGTTGATTTATTACTTATTTCTATTTTCTATATAATTAATCATGTAAAATTCATTGTTGCATACCACTGAATATGAAAATTTTCGTTTTTATCCTGGAAAGTCCACAAGTTCAATTTTCATTTGGTTTTTTTTAATCTGCGAATACATTATTACATAAGCGTGTATTTGTGATTGAGTTTAACTACATTTGCACTAAGAATAATATGATGCCATTCTCTGTTTCAGACAAACCCCTTCCACCTGAAGGGCCCATTGCATTCCACAAAATCGACAAGAACTCCATCACCATCGGCTGGCAGCCGCCGAGCATCGGCGCCTCCGAGGTGCAGTTTTACGTTATCGAAAAGTGTGAAGTCAGGAGAAAGATATGGATGGAGGTAATGCATTCATCTACTACGTATTAGAAATCTTACAGAAAGTTTTTGTTTGCAATCACGGGATAATGCAGTTGCCCTTCAATGAAAATCGACTGTATATTCTACCTTTAAATTTAACTTTTGAGTAGCTGACATTTTTACCCTGTAAACATTTTGACTTATCAATAAACGTTTAAAAAAAGGAAGGAAGTGTCACATAATAATAAATAATAATAAATTTAGAGTATAGAGTTGAATTATAACATAGAGGACTCAATTTTCCCTTTCTCGTTATAATCAGTGTATACATTTACTTAAATATCTGTTATATAAAAAATACTATATGTTTTCAAATATTAAATTAATATAATTGCGTAAAAGAAATACTTGTGTTCCGTGAGACCAAAAGCATGATTACTACATGTCTTCATCATTAAAATCTAATGCAATGTTTAATGATTACTTTTAAATTTAAAAACCATTATGATCGTCTGAAAATGCCATTCATACTTTCTTGTGTTCTTACTAACGAAACCAGATTGGTGTCGCCTTATAGAAAATGTCAATTGTCAAAGATTACGCAATTTTACATTAATGACATTATTTTTAACGATTAAACAATTACTCTAACATTGTTTGTTTTGTTAAATTTTAATGTTGACAACCAGAGTGAAATAACACACAACTTTCATTAATTCAGCATCGAACTACATAATCTTTTGGAAAAAAATATTTGATAGTATCTAATATATGGCAGCTAATTTAAAAGCACTAGCTTTAGATTTTAGTATGATGCCTAGTTGTATGTATCAAAAACTGAAGTTTAGATTACCATGATTATCAGCGTCTTTATTCAATTTTTCATCATCGTTTATTTTTTATCTTTCATTTTAAAATATTAATTATCAAGATAGAAGCACTGACTAAGTTTCAATTACTTTTAATAATGAACTCGAGATATGTAAGCTTTGCTTTGGGAACTTTTAAAATTGAAGCGAATTATCTTGCAAATATTATGAGCCCTTTATATTTGATAATCATAAAGTAATTCTTTTAAATAATTCTGAAGAAATAAATAGATATTTTCAATATAATAGATATTTTCAAGTCTATAATAGATATAATAGATCTATAATAGATATTTTCAAGATCCAGCGTCTTTACAAATGCGTGGTTACAAACATTAAGACATATACATAAAACCAAAGATTAGAATCGAATACTTTTTCAAACTGAAAAAGGCCTCAAATAACTACAGAAGTATCAAATTTGGTGTTATTTTAATTGTTTATGTTATAGCATGGGACTAAATCTATTTTTGTTATTTTACTTAAATTAAATGCTGATTGTTTCAGAAATCATTTAAATTATGAAAAATGCAACTATTAATTATTTTTAAATTTATTATTATTGTATTTTTAAATCGTACACTTTTGTGATAAATTCTGTTTAATTATATCTAATAGTATATTATTTATTTTTATGAAAATTATTGTTACCAAAATATTCAAAACTTATGTCAAAGTATTCATTACTCATGAGACTGAGTGTCATTTATATTCTTTTCCTTTCCATTAATATTTGTAAACACTCTTTCAGGTGACAACAGTGAATTCCGATGTCCTGACACAAGAGATCCAGGATCTCAGCGAGGGTATTGAATATGCATTCCGTGTTATCGCCACCAATGAGTACGGCCGAAGTGATCCTCTGACCTCGGATCCAGTCACACCAAAGAGCTTATTCGGTAAGTCGCAGCATTGAAGAAAAACTCTTATTTAGCGTAATTCAGATAATATTTACAATTAACTATATTTTATTCGATAGTCAACAAAATAGATTCATGAACAATAAAAATACATGTAAATGTTAATAATTTTAAATAAAATTCATCGTTAAAATGATATAATAAAATACCTTATTTCAAATATTCTTCTCTATTACTAAGTGGCTTCATTTTTCTTGAAAATTTTAATTAACCGTTGTGAAATATATGAACCGATAATCAACTATATGCAAAAGTAATCAAACCATTTATGTTATGAATAGTAGTATGTGCTAATAATTAAGATGTTTTCTATAAAATATATAGTATTCAAAGAGTGTGAGTGAGAGAGAGAAATTTTTAAAAAGATGCATTGAAAAGACTAAGAAAGTATGATTTTTTGTTGCCTGGTTTTAAATGAAGTCTAGATAGTGCTATCTGATAAGAAGTAAACACTTCTAATACGTAAAATAAGTATCGCATGAATCAAGATTTTTTTTTTTACTTTTAATTGTTTGGTAAAGTGATGTATTAATACAATGTTTCTTTAATTTCTTTTGCCGTAAATTAGTTACTATAAAAATTTTTAGATTTCCGGATAAATTAATCCGAAATTAGCAAAGCTGTGCAGTGGAATTTATTGTCGAGGAAGAATGATAAAAGCAGTTTTCATAAAATTTCATATTTATTTAAGTAAAAGTCAACAGGCTCATTCTTAGAGCAAAAAGAAAAGAAATAATACGTTAAATCTCAAAATAAAGATCAAAAATAAATTAATATTACCACATACTGTGAATAAACTTTAACAGATTCGAATTCGACCATTCAATCTAAAAACGCAGCGATTCATCTTAAAAAAATTCCTAAAAGGCAAGCCAACCGCATGGTCTTATATCATCCGAGCCTCATTCTAACATCAAAAACCCACAGATTTTAATTCCACAAGTATTTATACTAGTTAAGTATGCGTAATTTACATAATAAGTGCCGCCAACAACAAATCACTAAACTTTGAAAAGTCGGATTCGAATCTTTCAGTTTTGTTTACATGAGATCATGGATTGGAAGTGGAAAAACCCAAAGACTGACTCAAAAGTTCGGATCATTGTCTAACAAAAATATCTATTGAATTCTGATTTGGAGATTTAAATGGATTTTGTAAATATTTAAAGATTCTTGGTTTTATCATCACTCTCAACGAAGTAAATTCTACATAATAATAATAATAAGTTTCTTTATTTGCTGGGTACCCTTATACTTAATATCTACACGTTTCCGTATCATCTTCATTGCAGTGAATTGAGACCAACACCGCACATTAAGAAATCGGGTGCAAATTAAATAATGGTATTTAACTTAAATTCTTTAAATTAGTAAAAGATGCAATTTCAGCTCCTTTTTTATAATCTAAATCCTTGTGAAAAATCAAAAAAATTCTTTAAAAAAAATAGAATAGAAAGAAATTCTTTAAGAAAATCTCATAGAATTAGGCTTTATGTTGTTCCTTGATAGTAAAATCGAAAATTTATTCGTAAAGAAACATTGATTTTCTGAGCATTTGCTGATCCTTCATTTAAAAACTTTTGCTATTTATTTTCGCTCATCTTACGCCTTTACTGTTTTCTTCAGACAAACCACATGCTCCTAAGGGACCCTTCACCACATCCAACATGACGGAGAGCTCGTTCACTCTAAGTTGGCTCGCTCCGGACAACGATGGTGGCAGCCCTATCATCGAGTATATCGTCGAGAGGAAGGAAGCTAGCCGAAAAGCCTGGCAAAGGGTGGGCACAACGGACGCAAAGTCCCTCTCTATGGAAGTCATGGGACTCAAGAAAGAAACACCTTACCATTTCAGAGTTTGCTGCAGAAACGAAGTCGGCCACAGTCCGTACTTTGCACCGGAAGAAACTATTACAGCTGGCTTGCGAATAGGTGGGTAAAAGCATAAATCATTCAATCTTACTAATCATTTTATTTTTGAATTTAGATGCAACTCAGAGGATGCTGACAAAATGTAATATATTTTATCATAGAATACTATTCCAAGGAGCTAATCAGTTTTGTTTTTCTCCAAATTTTCAATTTATTTTTATAGGGAAAACCTTGCAGTTATTTGTTAAAATAAATTGAAGGGTAAATGACGGTCAGCTTTTTAGAATTGATTTTTAAAATTGTTTAAATTAAATGCTTCATTTCTTGAGTTTTAGGAATTTGAATTTAATTAATATTTTATTTTCAGTAATTTTAGTTAAATTTGTTATTTTTTAATCCCTGGATTTCCAATTTTTTTAATTCCTAATTGGAAATTTTAATTCTTTTTTCATCCTCGTATGATTGAACAGAGTATCAATCAAAAATGTTAGTGTGTTTAAATGACTTTTGTCTTTTAAATTAAATACTACTTTAATTTAAATCCAGATTTAAACGTTAAATATTTCGTAATTTGATGCAAGCATCTTTTCATCCCAAAAGTTTATCCAAAATTCAGTTACAAACAATTTCTTAAATTACCAGACTGTTAAACTTTTTAATCAAATGTCTGAAATTCTTAACTATAAATTTTTTTAAAAATTTCATCTGATGAAGAATTGATTATTTTTGATTGAATTTGGAAAGAAGAAAAACTTCTTCGCTCCCTAAATTATCCATTTGATTTGTATAAACGTTTTAGATTTAACCTCTTATTTGAGTTCATGGTAATTTTTCCTTTTTATGTAAGTATAAAGAATATAGTTTTTGGCGTAGGTGTATTGGCGGAATTGTGCCAATACGTAGGTTGAATTCCGCCAAGGATCGAGCCTGCGATGTTCGGATTTGAAGTCCAGCATCTTACCCACTATACAAAAATGACCACCAATGTTTAGTGGTAGTTACTGGCTTATTAAAATGTCACCACAAGTTCTTATCAGATCCTTATTTTTAAGCATGAACTTAGCCTCTTGATTTTTTTTTATCGTCTGTTCATTTAAAACTTAACGAAATGCTCATTTCCTTTTCGTTTCTTAATGCTGAGTATATTTAAAAATGAAAATAATACTGACTCTTTCTTAAAATCGATGAATATATATATTTTTTCCTTTTGAATAGCTCCTCCTTCCTCACCCGTGGGTCCACTGATTGTGTCAAACATGACCAATAAGACGCTGACACTCAGCTGGAAGCCCCCCGCGGACAATGGTGGTGCAGAACTCACCACCTACATTGTGGAGAAGAGGGAATCCAACAAGAAAGCCTGGAACCGTCTAGAGACACTCCAGCCGCACATCAGGAGCTACACTGTCCACAATCTGACTCACACCAAAGAATATCACTTCAGGGTGTTTGCTGAAAATCCGGCTGGACTCAGCCCGCCCCTGGAGACGGATAAGCCTATCAAGCTCACTTCAACCGCAGGTAAGCATGCGGATCGACGCATTTTTATTCGAACTTATTTTCACATTATTTATATTAATATCTACCATATTTATTTTATCATCCGCCACTTCAAATATAACTAACAGATACACATTGCAATCGTAAATATATAGATATTGAATTTGTGATAAAATGCTGAAATGATGTGTCTGAAACTCATGCAGATGAATATGAAAATTTACGCTTGGTTCAATCGATATAGTGGATATATACAAATTAAATAATAATTAGCTTCTTAGTTATAGAATTGCTGTGAGAATACCAGGAATGAGTGCCTTATCCATTTTCCACTTATATTTTGAAAATAAGTGTCATAGTTCAGTAAATGAAATTCACATGAAAAATGCAGATATTTATACAAAATATTTACCCGTAACTTTTTTTCATCTCAAAAATATTACGTATACATAGGTATGAATATATAAAGTAGTATTCGCTTAGTAGCTCTGCAAGCCATTATTTTAATTTATCCTTTGTAAATTAAGATTATTCGTTAGGGATAATAAAATAACATTCCATGCATCCAATTGTAGACATAGATTACGAATGCAGATATACGATCCAATTATTGATTTTTCTCTCTTGCGGACGGTAATTTTTTCCTTGTCTCTCACAGTGCGTCCATCTCCTCCGACGGGTCCCTTGGAGAAGGTGATCACTGGTCCCAGTTCTGTTCTCCTGGCTTGGGGCAGACCGGAAAAGGATGGCGGGTCTCCCATTCTGGGATATACGGTGGCTATGAGGAATGTCAGGCGAATCATGTGGATGGAGGTGAGTTGTTCGATACTTTTAATAGATGGGTGAAAGAGTTTGATTACGTCTGTATGGTAACAAGATTTTTCTAAATTTTTGAGTCGCCGTTCTCTAAATATGGTTGAAAATTTAGATCTTTTTTATTTCAGTATATCAATAAAGTATCGTTTTCAATATTTAATCTTCCCTTTTTTTATCATAAGATCTTCAACCCTAAAGCATGAAGCTCCAATGTGTAAGTATAAGGTTTGGCACTCTTCTGCTCTAATTATTATCATATTATTCCTTTTTATACCCATAATTTTTTAAACTGTTTGAACACTTATTGAAAATATATAGTCAGGTTTATTTAAAAAATCTCAGAATATACAAGTGATATCTGCAAATTTTCTGAAACGGAATTTATTCTGTTTTGCACTAAGGTATTTTTAATATTAAAAAAGAAATGTAAATTTAAAAATAAGTTGAGAATTTTGATTCTTCAACATTATTTTTCTGGATCATGAATAGTATTGAATTGTTGCATAATTCATCGTAGATTTCTCGCCTTTGGAAATACGTCAATTAAATGAAATCTTTACTTTCTTTTATTCAGTTTGAAGCTGATAATGCTCCATAAAAACAGAAATAATTGAGAAATTGAAATTAATTGTGAAAAATTTATTTAATTTGTACTTTAAAAGCAAATGCATCAAATAATATTTTATGCTTTATTAAATATATCTCATTGAACGAATGTAGAATGTTTTATATGCTGTAGAAGATAGAACTAATTGTTATGTACTCTGTTGATTCTTTTTTCGCTTCCAGGTGGGTCAGACAGACGGCGAAACACAGAGGATCCAGATCAAAGATCTCCAAGAAGGTGCTGAGTACATGGTCCGAATCATGGCGCGAAATGAAGTCGGAATCAGTGATCCACTGGAACCCGAAGAGCCAGTTCGTGTCATTCGGCCAGCAGGTAAGTATATTTGTTCTATAATTTCATATTACATCTTATTGCGAAGCTCTGCTGTATTGGGTAGCGTATTAGTTGCCAAATTATGTAGAACATATCATAGTTTCTCTGTTGAGAATTTAAAATAAATTACAAAAATTAATCAGTTATAACAATAACTATACCGAGACCAGAATTATTTTAAAAATATTATTTGGTACTTCTTTTCATGTCAGAAGAAAGTCATTTAACTTTTATGTAAATTTAGATCTGTTCATTATATGCTCATTTATCTTTTTACACATATGCGGCTAAAAGCAAGCCCTAGAAATGTAAGATACTGAGCATTACTGTAATAAATATGGAATAAAAATTAAATCACTGGAATTTTTTACTAAAATTGTATTAGTTCGTTTTTTTATTTGTTAAGACTGCTCTAGATTTGTCTTAAAATATAAGGTAAATCTTTTTAATACATTCTATTTCAAACAAAAATAATAATTTATTATGAAAGCATCTCTTTTCTAATTACATATTATGAATTGTGATCATAAATAAGTCATGAATAATCGATGTTTTTTTCAAAATGTTTTATTAAAAAAATCCTTATTTCTATTTAATTTGGCAATACATCATAATTGACTGCTCAGTTGCTCCTTTTCACATAATTTCGCCAAAAGTCATGTTTGAAATTGAAAATATACAATAAATATAACAGCACATATAATAATTTTTGAGTAGTATACTTAGAAATTTGCTATTTTTCTCAGATTGTATTAGCCCTTAGAAATCTTGTTTATTTATGTTATCATATACAGAATAGTTAAAAAAAAACCTTTTTGTCTTTTTAAAAAATGAATTAATTTATAAGTGAATTTTGATTAGTTCTTTGTTAGGTTTTTGAATTTTTGAATTGTTATTTACAAATAACAATTTTTTAAGTAGTTAAATAAGGAATATTTCACTAAACAAAGTTCATTCATTTTCCTATACAAGAAATAAGAAGTATTTCCGCTGATATAATGTTTTGTCTTTTGTAATACATATCTATATTATTTTTGGCCTTACATGGAATTTCTAACATGCAATATAATTTATAACATACTTAAAATAAATGTCACATTTTGCTACACTTTTTTGGATTGCAGAATTGTTAAAATGAATGTATCATAAAACAGTAGAAATTTGCTAGCTTTGCTGCTATGGGCTTTAAATGCTGATTCATTGCTTTTTATTATATTTTTGTTTGCTTTCTTATCTATGTTTATAGACAATTTTGCTTATAAAATAGCTTTCTGATTTTATGCTGCTTGTATTTTGTGCAAAATTAAGATGGAAATTGCAATTTCTCTACTTTCTGCCACATGATACGAAACTTAGGAGTTTCGAAACTTATAAACTGCTTATTTGTAGCTGATATAATTATGTATAAACGCTGAAACGATAGAATTAACTCTGTGAGTATATGAAAGCTTGAAGACATACATTCTTAAAACTAAACTACTTAAAATGCAGGTAACACTTCAAGTAGGATATCAATGGTCTTTTTTAATATATATAATATACTATGTAATTATAAGATAAATTTTCCACTGAGAAGATTTTATTTATTTAAATTATTTCTTATCCTAAAATAAAATTTAGTTTCTTGTTCCACATCTGCTTAGTATTTATTATTGTCAAAATACATTCGAGTCTAATATTGATAATTTTAAAAAAATATTTATAATGAAAACATTTTTTTAAAAAAATTATTTTTAAAATCATTTTGAAAAAAAATTACTATTTTTAATATTGTTATTTCTTCGGATTCGTGATTTTGCAATGTTAGAAAGACGTTATTTCTTTCCCGTTTCGAAGTAGGTAATAGCAAGATATTAGAACTAGATCGACATTTTGTCAACATCGTGTGCGATTTCCATCCATAATTTTGCCTTAATAATGCAGTTTTCAGTGGTGTGTTCAGGCCCGCTACATTTAAATATTCGACCAAGAAGAGCCCTTTTCCGAATTGCTTCTTTCTGGCTTTGTACCACTTCGAAATGACTAGATTAGGCTTCTGCCAAATGGCCCCAAATCTGGAAGTTTTACTAATGTGGCGGGCCTGGATCTGTTCGCACTTGTTTTTTTCCGTATCCATGGTAACAGCCCCTGTTTCTCCAATAGGATTCAAAGAATCCGACATCGAGGTGGACGACAAGACCATCTCTGTCAGCTTCAGCACCACCTCATCCTCTTGGATCCGCGAAGCTAACGTCGAACCTCTGCTGCGCAGTTACACGAAACACATACTGGCCGGCAGGAATGAATACTTCTTCCGCATATGGCACTTAGCAGAGACTCTGTCGAAATAAACATTCTTGTGATACGGCAGGCAGCTTCGAAATCTGGGATGGCAACGTCAAACGGAACATTTGCAAAATCTTCTTAGAAAAAAATGAGAGATATTTCAAATAGGCAATTATTTACTACAAATAAAGTATGGTTGCTTTTAACTTTATAATTGATCATAAATAAACAAGTATTTCTCAGGGCTGGGGAATATCATTTTCCTGCCTAATTTTCTTAATAAGAAGACACTGCATGCCAATCCTTAATCACTCATGTGATTTGTCGAAATGAAATTTTCATGTGCATAAATGTATTACAATATTTGATTGTAGCTATTTTGAATATTTCGGACAAAAATTTTTTTTGAGTTATATGCAACTCTGACACTAAGTTTTAAAAATATTCATCCCAGATTTTGAATTTGCTCTTAATTTTTATGCTTGGGTAGCTCTGGTAGTGGCCCAAGCTTGTACAAATATATAAAGTGTAAAGTATTTTTATTATAAGCTTTTTGAAGCTTTAATTATTTTTACCAAAGTCGGGACTTTATAAACGTTTAGGTACCACTGATAGCGTGCCTATGAACGAACTCTACTATTCTCAAGTGAAGTATGTCTTCTGTGTACACACTGTACTTAAACGATGTTTTTGTTTTCATGTTCCTATGCATCCACCCGGATGCTTCTGGATGCTTTATATTTGTTGTAGAATGTCTGTAGATCCTACGAAAATGTGATATATGGTTGTGTTATGTTGCTGTTTAATGTTTATGTCTATGTGCAATAAATTAGTTTATCCCTTACATAGAATGTTTGCTTAATATTTCTTTATTTTGAATACATCTCGTTCATTGTTAAATTATTAATTTTGCATTATCTTCTGAATGTTGATAAATACATTCAATCATAAAGCAATTAAATATTTTGGTCATAATTCATCTTTTTAGAACATTTTATTACTCATTTAAAAATAAACTTTTAAATAAGTTGTTAGCTTGACCATAAGGAATTATCAAAAGTATTTTAATATTTCAACAAAAAAAGCTGGAGGTAAGTGCATTGGAAAATAAAGATAGATTATAAATAAAATTTTAATTTGTGTGTAGGCCATATAAATGAACAGATATGTTTAAAACCGACTTGTTAAAAATTACAGTGGGAAAACTCGCTCATTTTGGGATTCAAATAAAGCAAACATTTGATTTTTATGCTTTTCATAATTATTTTTGAAATGACCTGCTATGATAGTCATTGTAATCAAACTTTTGCTACAACTGCAATCGGATTATGTCCCATTTATGCAGTGCCATATAGATGGTAAGTGGCGCCTGGGGAAGGATTTTTTTCCAATTGTCAACATTGATTTAGAAGAGCAAAATGGGATTTGAATCATTGTGTTATTTCCTTATCATCTCATCATTCCTTGCTTTAAATATTATATGAATGCACTATTATCTTACTCAGACAATCTGACCTGAGACTTGTGAATGGAGCATGTGTGTCTTTCTACTCATCTACTGCATCATCATTGTTTGAATATTTCAATAAAAATGCGTTACAGTTAATTCTATATAAAAGCAAATGACACTAAAATTATGGCATCACGTTTCTTGTGATGCCATAATTTTAGAGTCAATGCAGGACAAAATAATCAAATTGGCAATAGCGTAGAGATCAGCAACTTCCGGAACCCTAGGGACCTAAGAGTTTTTTTACAATGTTGTCAAGCTAATTTCACTTTTTACTTACTTTCAGTTGATTAAAGAGAGCTATGAAATCGAACATATTTAAGTCAAAATCGGTTATCGTTTAAATTTTGGAAACTTAATTCATAAGATTTTTTTTAATTGTTTGACTTTCTCGAGTGAGCAACGTGGGCAAATTTTTCTATCATTTTGTTTAAAATTAGTTTTAAATATTATATTTTTTTTATGCCGAAGATACTGAAATCCTCGGCAGCTAATTCTTTCTCTATTTTAGTCTGTCATAATCTTGTTCATTATTTGTCAAAAAAGCGATGAAATCGCTTTTTAAAAAGATGGATTTGGAAGAAAGATAAAGGAAAGCCCAGCATTGCCTAAAACCCTTTACAGAGCTAAATCCTACCCTGGTGTGACATTTCCAATATTTTTTCTGTTTTCGTTATATAGCCTAGTTATCCTTAGAGTATTCAATAGTTTAATGCAAAAAAAAAAAAAAAATGTGAATCGTAACTGTAATTTAAGATCAGATGCGAGCATTTCATTGTTCTACGATACATGCCGCACCAATTCCAATTCAGAATTGTACGCAAATTTGTGGAAAGCGGATGACACAAAATTGTGCATACAACGGATGATAAAATGATATTTAAATAAAGTTAATGATATACAAATACCAAATTGACATCCTATAATAATTGCACCTTCTACATGCCTTAGGGCAGGGATGGGCAAACTACGGTCCGCGGGCCAACTCCGGCCAGCGAATGGAATTTTAATTTGCCGGTCAGAGGCAAATTAAAAGAAATATTCATATATTATCTATCCATCTCCTTTTCTAGTTTGTTTAAATATTATATTTTTTCTTCCTTTTTTTCAAAGAGTTGGTAATCTGTTTACATTCTCTATTTTTGTTCTACAAAACATAAATCGAAGGAAATAGCAAACACAGGCAGTTTTCAATCGGTAAAGTGTTAAAAGCGGAAGTTATTTGTTAGTTATAGCTGTAGATTGGAGCCAACAAGCGTTATCTTTTTCTTGTGGAGCAGACATATGGGAATTCAATATAGGTGAATAAGACCTCACATGTGGCAGACTGCGCATTTTAAGCTCCATCTAGCAGCTTTTTCTTTTGGCGCGAGTTCTAATATTATTGATTGCGTGTTGAAAGATTGTGGACATATAGCGTCATTGTGAATCGTGGTGAAATTATTAAAAGTATAGCGTAGCTAGTGCTTGTTTGGGTTATTCGTAAAATATTTCAACCCCAAAATGGCTACTAAAAAACGTAAAGTTGATTCAGAGTGCCGCGCTTTTAATGATGAATGGACATGGAAATATTTTTTTTTCAGTTGTAAAAGATAAACCATTGTGTCTTATCTGCAATGAAGCTGTAGCAGTCTTCAAAGAATATAACATTTCCCGTCATTTCACATCCAAGCATAAGAATTCCAATTACGAAGCAATGTCCGAATATAAAAAAAAAAATGCAGAAAGTCTTTGTAAAAAATTATCAGGCCGGCAAAATTTTTTCAAGAAGGTAAGCAGTATTCAAGAAGTAGCTACACATGCAAGTTACATTGTAGCATACAATATTTCTAAAAATAATAAAGCTCTCAATGATGGGGAGTTCGTTAAACAATGCATGCTCCAAGTTTGTGATGTTTTATGTCCAGACAAGAAAAATAATTTTGAGACTGTAAGCTTATCTCGAAAAACTTCGACTTCTAAAATGGAAGCCATCGATAAAAATTTGGCATCACAATTAGAGTCAAAGATTGACCAGTTTAAAATTTGTTCCATAGCTATGGGTGAAAACACTGATATAAATGATACTGCTCAATTAGTATTATTTATAAGAGGTGTTGATGAGAACTTTGAAATTATTGAGAAACTGGCGTGCATGCGTTCTTTAAAGGGAACTACAACGGGATATGATATTTTTCATGAATTTCCGGAAGGGCTTTTAACTTTGAAAGTACCTATAACAAATATATGTAATATTACGACCGATGGAGCACCAAATATTACAGGAAAAAAATCTGGATTTCTTGGACACTTTAATTAAAACTATCTTGGGAACAATGCTGTTTTTCTACATTGTGTTATACATCAAGATGCTCTGTGTAAATCTGCAATGAATATGAAACTCGTGCTTGATACAGTCGTGAAGCTTGTAAATACTATTCGATCTCATGGGCTTACTCACAGGCAATTTCGAGATTTTCTTCTGTCAGTGCAATCTGAATACTCTGATGTACTGTATTACACGAAAGTAAGGTGGCTTAGTGCAGGATGTGTTTTCGAGCGAGTTTGGTAGCTGAAAGACGACATTGTGTCGTTCTTCCATGAGAAACAGTGTTCTGCGGAGTGCAAAATGTTAGAAGATACAAAATGGCTTTCAGACTTTGCATTTTTCACAGATCTTCTTTGTCATATGAATAACTTGAATGTCAAGATGCAAGGGAAAAATCAATTTATCGACGATATTTGGTCACATCTCAAAGCTTTTAAACTAAAACTTAATATGTTTGCTGGGAAGCTAGGTAAGAATGACTTATCACATTTCCCGAGGTTAAATTCAATACCCTCAGTAAATGAAGCTATCTTCAAGAATTATGAAGATAGCTTGAAAAAACTGCATTTTGAGTTCGAACGCAGATTTCAAGATTTCAGTGCCATTCAAGCAGAATTGGATATTTTTACCATGCCATTCAACGTAAATTGTGAAGCAGTGAGGTCAGATTTGCAGCTTGAATTAATTGAGTTGCAATCTAACAATCATCTCAAGCAATTGTTTCTAAATATGCCAAAGGTAGAGTTTTACAAATCATTATCGAAAGTAAGTTTCCCAAATTTAATATCTCATGCCAAGACAATCAGTGCTATGTTTGCTACATCTTATATATGGGAACAAGTGCTTTCAACTATGAATCTTAGAAAGAATTATTTCAGAAGTAGACTGACAGATGAACATTTAGCCTCGTTCCTTAGAATCAGTACATCTCACTTCGAACCTCAACATAAGGAACTTTTAAAAATGAAAATGCAATTTCATTCATCTCATTAATATATTAAACTGTAATACTTGTATATTGTTTTTAAAATTTTAGAAAAATTCATCTTGGCCCGCCAAACTTTATTTTTTCGATTTTTGGCCCGCGATCGAAAAAATTTGCCCATCCCTGCCTTATGGGATGTCAATCGGAGGGAATCATTATTTAATAGCTTTCATGAATCTTTTTTCTCCTTTTGGCTGTGAAAAAAATCATTGAAAAAAGGAACTAGAAATTTACGATTTATTAAATTGCTTCCTTAGGCCTGTTTTCAATCGTTCGTTAAGAATGGTTGTCAGTTTATATAAATCTTTTAAATATTCATGTTGATTAAATAAATTTTCACTAAAAAAATATTTTTTGGGTTGAAGCGATAAAACTAACAGCACGAAATAGAATTTATCATTCTTCAAGAATTGTTATTCATTTTTAAAAAAAAAATACATTTTTAAAAATTATACTGTAGAAATATTTGGTGGATAATATTCCCTTGCAATTGAGCATAATTAAATGCATGAAAAGAAATCAATTTGAGCAGTCAGGCAACAGAAAGAAAATTCAATTTTTTACAATATTATGACCGTGTACTTATAAAGATTTACTTAAAATTATGGCAATTAAATGTTATTATTTGAAAAGAAATTTCTTAGAAGTCGTTGTATTAACACTATACATTAAAATGTGTTGAGCTATATCAAATTTTAATTAATGTTATAATGTATCGTCATTGTTCATCAAATTCAATGCTCTAATGGGCATACTAATAAATTACATAACAGTAATTTATAGAGTTCTAAAATGTGTTTATCTTCTAAAATTCCCCGAACAAGTATCGATTTTAGTAATATAAGTGTTATTGTTTTTTATGATTTATATTATCTGCTATGTTGTGACTAAAGTTCGAAAATCTCCAAAAGAATTTTTCATCTTTTCCTGGCTAATATTTTGATAATATTGTTTTATGCATTTTTCCTGTTTAATTTATATACATACAAAACAAAACCAACATCTAATAAATGAAGGGAAATCTCCTTTAATAAAGGAGGGAACAGAAAGAAATAAGGTGGCTCACCCGTTAATTTATGACATAATCTTTGCTACATGGAATAGAAGCACAGAGATCCATGCATAATAATAACTAATCACCAATCTTATTTATAATTGTGGCGAATATTTTATAAAATAGCATACTTGATTTAGAAACTGTCAGTCTCAACTAAAAAAATAAATGAAATAATTTAGTAAATAAAATTTTCATTGTTACTGTCTACGACTTTCTTTAATCGGTTGATATGTTTTCCTATGACATATCAACAGGAAAATCGACCCGAAATTCCTTCAATCATGGCTTCAATTCTATGTTATCATTGAATTTTTTTCAAGTTTTATGTTTTACAAGCTCTCCTTATTAGAAATACATAAATAAATTTGGAGTACAAGAAATATTACTACTGAATAGCAAACAGCTAAAAGCATTCCTGCCCTGAAACCTGGGAAGGATAATGTCAACGTCCAAACCTGCTTCCCAGTTTCTCTTTATCCAGTTCTATGCAAAATTTTTTAAAAGTTGTTTATACAAAGAAATATTAGTTCCAACACAATGAGGAAATTTCACCCTATTCTTGCGATCACATAACTACAACTATCTTCTTTCCAATTTACATCACAAAATTATTAAAGTCAAAAAAGAATAATAATTCTTTTATTGTCATGAATTAGGTATTGCCTCAGTTTGTGTTTATCTCAGTGTCAGTTTGGAAGGATCGGTTAAAATTCAATTTCCCCCTATTTCATATCAGAGATACGGTGACAAAATGGCTTCAGAACTATTTGGCATTAGAAATTTTTTCAGCTTTTGAAGAATCTCTAATTCGATCACAAAGCTTTTTTTATGATATTCAGAAAATCAGAATGGAAAGCAGATTTATCTTTTCAGTCCATACATCATATAGACTATTTTATCATACAGACGATATTTTTTAAATTATTATTTAAGTGATGCACAAACTGAGTGCCACGTCGGGGCTGATGTTTTTCAGCTGCTCAAGTCTCTTACCAACTCTAAGGAAGTTTTCTTTTCACAAAATAATTCAATGGTGTACCATTTGGAAACTACAAATCCACCAGAAAAATCCACCAGTGTAAAACTCCATCATCACCTACTTGCTTGTAAAAGGAAAAAGAATGGCACATTATATCGTTTCCTAACTAAAACCTTCCCAGCAGAGGTAAAATTTCTTCGATATTGCTTCATTTCTTCACTGCGCTCTACTTGCAAGCAAGATGAAAGTCTGAAACACATCATTTTTCAGTGCACACAGAAGCATTCTAAGGAAATAATAATTACCTGGTACCATCAGTATTGTACTCATTATTTTCAATCTTCAGATTTTTCCTTAACTCTGAGATTACAATACGTTCCTTTAAATAGTGGTAAACAATACCAACTTCTCCTCAAATGCATTTATTTTCCTGCGTTCTTCCAAATCTTTGGAAGTATGCAGGAAATATCTCATATTCAGATATAATTGCCTTGACCACATACTGGTGGATAATTTGAAATAGAGCAACTGAAATGAGTATTATAAAAAATGACTCACAAATTAACCTAAAACCAAACTCAGACGCTTTCATTAAATGTTTATATAACTGCATTGAATTCAAGGCTTCCCTTAGGTAATTAAAAGAACTGAATAACTTTAGAAATGCTCTAGAGATGAATCGTTACATCAAAAAGTACCTTCAATCAGAGGAAAAAAGATACAGAAGAAATCAAGAATGAGGTTTGAAATAGAAAGATTATTCGATATCTAAAGTAGATTTTACCGTCATCAGATAGATGATCGTTAAGACTTACGTATGAGGAAAGATGTCCCAAAACAATTATCTCTCAAAAATTGTATTATATTAAGGCACGAAAAATTAACTTTTTAATTATATCATCTCCGTACAAATTATTCCTTCAATTTCGATTGTGTTTTTAATTCAATTTGATAAATTATCTGTATTAATATTTATAAATGCGACAACAGAATTCAAACTCATTCATCAAAACATTTAGTCGCATTCTTTTACCAATCATTAATTTTGTTGTAGGATTTTCTCTTCCCTTTAATTTTGTAATAATTTGTAGTAAACTGATTCAAACGATTTCATTTGTTTCAGAGGTGACAAATAATAGAATGAAATGACTTTTAATGCATTTCACATTAATCATTTAACAACCTAAATAATCAATAATCTGGGTAAACAAATTGATCATTAGTATTTTATTTCATTATGTTATTTTATTACGAATCAACTTGTTTAGCAACTATGAAAATAGATTCTTTAGGCAATGTCTTAGGCTTAAGCTGCTGCTTAATTATAATTCTGTTACTCAACCCATATATTTAGTGTTAAGAAGCATATACACAAAGTAAAAAAGTCTCGTTCCTTCAATTTTTCAATTCTTAAGTAACTTCATTTAAAACAGCGGGTGGTTTATTCTACAGATACTGCAATTTTTTTTCTATAAATTAAATATTCTCTAAATGTTGATGTTAATCTATATTTTATCGAATTTTCTTCAAAAGCTCTACTTTTCTGAGCTTGCTGTTAAAAGGGAAATTCTACTCACAAGCCTTTATAATTTAAGTTTCATAGAGATTGTTTTCAAGTAAGCAGCTAAAACGACAAGACAAAATGAATCCACATTTTATATACAGAATATGGAAGGCATGGAAAACTGAAATTCGCTGGATAGGAGAAAAAAAATCAACCAAAAGATGTCGATTGGAGAAATATTGGCTCTGCTGTCACGTATGAAAGAGGAAATATCAAGATTGATAATGTAAAATTGCTTGAGCGTGCGTGATAGCAACGCCAAGCATTCCTTGTATAAAGGAAAGAGCAAATGATCTGTCAGGAATTCGTTCTTGTTTGTTGTTAGTGGTTGACTGTTAATATGTGCTTAATATGGTTGACTGGTAATATGGACATTATCTCAGAATGCTTTACTGGTAAAACTGTTCTACATTAGACAGTGTAATGCCGTGTCTGCACTTAAGCAAACATGCATGTCTTGAATCAGAGCATAAGAGGGCGGTTATGAAAGTCGAAATTGGAAGTTCACGCAGCAGTGGAAAACGTCATAAATCGTATGCAGTATGCTGAAACAGAGAAGTTCCGAATGTTGAAAATATTGCACGGCATCCAGTGGACCTAATGTTGATGAACAAAAGATTATTTTCTGGAGTTTCAAGAATTCATTCATAAGAGTACTCCTACAATATCAGTATTTTCCCTGTCAACAACTTTTAATACTTTCAGAGAATTTAAATTTTTTTTCTGGGAAATCATCTCCCTATGCCTTCCACCGTCTATTTATGAAATATAGTTTCATTTTTTTATCTGCAGATGCCTCCAAACAGGAAAAAATATTTCATGTCCACTGTGTGTGTGTGTGTGTGTGTGTGTGTGTGTGTGAGCATGCGTGTGTGTCTGTACCTATTCAATAAAATAAATTACAGTATAATTTTCAAAAACTTTTAATAATATTGTATAATTTGATTTGAAACATAATATTTTTAAATACTTTACTGGAATTCAAATTCATCCCTGAAAACATTCAGTTGCTTCTTTTGCCAATCATTCCATGGCAGGGCTCTCACTTTCTTCCACTTTTATTTCATAAGAGAAACACCTTCTAATTTTTAGTGAATTTATTCAATTAAAAGCACCCTTTTCATTTGTATCAAATAACAAGATGAATTTTTAAAGGTAAATTCCAATTTAATCCTTTGCAACTTTAAAAGCCAATAATCCAGAACAAGCTGACTGTCTAAGGCGGTTAATATGAGGGAAAAGATTTAATACAATTTTAATATTATAAGCACATTTTATTTTTCAAAGGTATGATATCGGAACCCAGTCGGCCAGAAGGACCCCTGCTTATCAGCAACATAGAAGCCAGCTCTGCTCATTTATCTTGGAAACCACCACAGGAAGACAATGGGGGACCCATCCTCGGATATGTCATTGAGGCAAAAGATGTTCTCCACATGGATGTAAGTTGATTTCTCTTCTATTATATCCCCTCGTCTATACATATCAAATTTATATGCATCAGAATCATTCGTAATGTTGTCTTCAGGTGCGCAAAACGTATGTGTGGTCGGAAGGACCTGGAACAGAATGCCTCGTTCCTGATTTAGAAACAGGTCACATTTACCAGTTTCGAGTTTATGCTCAAAACGAAGCTGGAAGAAGTGAAGGTCTCCTTAACAAAAGCCTAATACGAATAAAAGCTAAAAGCAGTAAGTAAAACTAAATGTGAAATTATATAAAAACTCTACAATTAATTACTTATGACTTTGTAACGCATTGATCACCATAGAATTTTATATAAAATGATTCAAAAATTAATATTGATTTTCACGCTTATTTTATGAATAAGTATTTAACTATTTTAGTGCATGGCTATATTATTCCGTTTTGGCTCGCGGTCTCCACCAATGTTTTAGACAGGAAAATTCATCAAGATTTTAATATATGATGAAACATGGCAAAAGTAGTTATTTTCATTAGACAATGCACTGTCTATAGACTCAGACTCTTTCACAAACTTTGGGCAGAGGTAGAGATTTTGCTACAGACCACAAATTGTCATTCAATCTCACGAAATCAGTGGTCAGCTTTTTCATCTCCAATAAACACCTTTATAATTTTGAGCCAAAAGTATTCATGAAGGGCCATGAACTACCATATTCAATACATCCAAAATATCTGGGATTTACCTTAGATGAAGAGATTCTTTGAAATCGCCATATTTAAAATTTAGTTTAAAAAAGTAGAAAACGCCTAAGTATATTAATATACATCTCTGGTCAGGATTTGGGAGCTGATGCCTCTACACTGAAAATTACCTATATATCCTTAATTAGACCTATCTTGGAATTTGGTTCATCCATTTACTTGTGTGCTTCTTATTCTAACCTTCAAAAGCTGGAAAGAATTCAGCAGAGCGCTGCTAGGATCATTGGAGGACTTCGCAACAGCTGCCCTAACAATTTAGCTCTGTACGAGTGTGACCTTCAACCATTACATATGAGAAGGAAGTAAAGGAAGTATTGTTTAACTAAGTACTTCAATAAACTGATCAGCTTTGGAAACCAACACAGAACATCACAATATTTAATAAATTGGTGCAATAACCAAAGATTAAAACTTAATAGTCCATTCTCCCAAGCACACTTACAGAACTTACTGTATCCTTGTGTTGAACCTTTCTGCTTGATTCTCTTGATCAACCCTGCGTTTGAAATCCAGGGGGTCTCTTTCCATCCTAATCTACGCTCGATGCAAGTAAAAAGTCGGATCACCCATATTTACTAAAGCAATTGTCCCTAGAGATTATTAACAAGATTATTTTCAGAGAAGCCACGGTTTATACTGATGGAAGTAATTTGAAGACCAATGCAACGGACAGCAGAGTTTTTATAGAGCTCCCTAACCACTCCATCAAGTTTCAAAAAAGAAATGCTGACCACGCGTCCGTCTTCAGAACGGTACTCATCACCATCATGAGTGGACTTTCTTTGTTGGATAGCAATACATAGAAGGAATTTACGGAGATATGGATCCTTACTGACAGCCGATCCCCAATCCAACACCTTTCGAATTGACAATTCTTCGGTGATGATACCAGTAGGAGTATACTACTCCTGTTGAAAAGCCTTTTAGATCAAAACGCGATATATCTTCAGTGCGTCCCTTCGCATGTTGGTCTGCCTGGGAATAAAGTAGCCGACGACCTTGCAAAGGCAGCCGCTGGTAATCCTATGAACCCGGAGCACCGCATGGTTCTAACACCATTAGACATCTCTTATATTGCTAAGCAACTTACTTCTAACACCATCAGGCTCACCATTGGTACTTTCAAAGACATCCTGGAGCCGCCACGACATTTAAAGGCTCCAGAGTACATCAGACGACACTGTCTTGACTTTCTACTGGCCACTGGAAGTGCATGAATTTTGAAGACAGCGAAAGAAAATATCCATTATGTCCCAAATGCTGCAATGCTCCGTTTTGTCCGCAGCACATTTTGAAATGCCGGGTTTTTCACGTGAAGAGGCTGTGAGGAGTCCATGTCTGCTTTTTGGACTTTTTAAAATTTTTTAACCTCATGGATCTGGTCCAGTTCCACTATATCAGATGGGGATTAGTCCCACCATCACCACTGTCTATAGTCATACGTGTAGCTTAAGAAAACGCAAACTATTTGAATTTTTAATTCTAAGCCAACAGGCAAGGTAGACTCTTCATTTGATATTATTTGGATCTCTTATTTTTCTTTTATACCCTGGAAATATTCAAAAAGCTTCCTTTAAGAAGGAACCATTGGTTCTTCGTAAGGTTTTTCTCTCTATAATTTGCGCCATTTATATGGAAGTGCCTAGTATATCTTTTAAAGTACATTCATATGTGTTTGTAATTCATGTATTTTAATTGATGATTATATACACAAACATGGTAAATATTAAACATTATGTGTATTCTATGATTTAGTAAACGTTTTTTTTTAATGTTCATGCCTACTTGCTTTTACATTCATATTTCATCAGTCTCTTTTTTTCGCGGTCGCGTCGCCAATTTTCAACACAACCATCTTTCAAATATCTTTCATAATGATGATATTAAGAGAAAATGGTTTATGATTAAAACTTAAAACGTTTTATTGACGTAAAAATGATTTGGAGAAATAAAAAATATGTTTTATATAAAATAAATATATGCAGCATAAATAATTACATTTATTTTTATTATATAAAAACTAACACAGAAGGCAAAGCGATAGAATGTGCTAAACGCATCTAATTCCAAATACAGTACAAATAGAAATAATTTTATTTACATTTGTAATATGCTAAAAAAATTATTATGTTGTTAAAATGGTAAATTGTTCATTTAATGAAGATACGTCTTTTCTATCGAAAATACAGTAAATTTCATCTCATAATGAATCAGTTTTTTTAACGTTCTCTAATGGATTTTTACAGACTAGGAAAAAAAGCGGGATCAGCAAACTTATAGGCAGTTGCTAAATTAAAAATAGAATATAAGATCTACAGCAGTCACATTTTGAAACAAAAATCCTTATAGAGAATATATAATTTTCGGTTAAACATATTTGTATGCAATTTAGGATATAATTATATTTGTATGCAATTTAGGATATAAATATTTGTTAGCAAAAATATGCGGGAAATCTTTCATAATGATTCCATTCTACATTTTAAAATTTATTTCAAATACAATCGTATATTCTTATGTTATATTTGAATAATTCTTTACCCCATATAAGGTATACATCTATGTTCGGAGGCTTCTTTTCAAAATATATTTCAAGTAATATTTTTCTTTTTCAAATGACGTGTATTCAAAAATTGAATACATTGCGCAAAACTATTTCATAATTTAATATTTGAGAAAGCTTAAAAACTTTTACCTCAAATTGCAACTTTTTTCACACACTTAGAACAAATGATTGGAATGGTATATGTATGTATATAATCATCGATGGTACTAGCAGGAGAAAAAGTTTATGAATAAAATTATTGAAATTTACAAGACTTGTAATATAAAATGATGAGTATTTTTTAAAATCTTTTATCATTTTTTAAAACTTAAAAGATGCTGAACAACACAATGGTTCATCATGGTGAAGTTATCATAAAGTTATCTGTTTAAAATTTCATCTTTAGTATATTCATTAGACCAGCACTAAATATCAGAAATTTTTCAGATAAATAACATTTTTGTCATCAACTTTGAAAAATGGAAATTTTTGGAAAAATCTCACTTCTGAAAAAAGGGATATAAAGGTTAAAAAAATATTTTTTTTAAAGTTTTCTGTACGATGAAAAAAAGGGGGAGGGTTTCCTAAACTTTCTTCAGTGGCAGGTTATTTCTTGCTTATCTCTAGAAAGCAATTCTTTCTTTATATGTTATTTTTTTAATTTTCAGTTTTGGATATTTTTCTGCTTTTCTTTACTCTTATGAATATTACTTTGGTCTGCTCTGTAGCTGGGATCAACGTATTTTGATTTTTGCTCAAAGTTTTTAACATCATCATATTAAATAGCTCAGGCATGCTACTATAAATTAATATTTGACATAAGCAAATTTTAAATGCTTTACATGCGTTTATTTTAGAAAATACAGTATCAATGGAAAATCAAAGTACCTTTGTGATTCAAGATTATCTAAATGTGCAACAATGTCATTTCAGATTGAAACTATTCCAAAATAATATCTAGTACATGGTCGAATAAATGAAATAGGAAAAGGCAATAATTTTTAAATAACCTAAATACAAATTGTGAAAAATACTTAGTATTATTTACAGTTTCTCTTTCAACTATTAATTTTTATTAAAATGACTTTAATTTCACTTCTAACTATCATAGACGTTTTAACTTATACGGATACCTTGAATCCTAATACAATTTATAAGAAAGAATACAAGTTAAAGTTGCAGACCATATGTCAGAATTAGAAACTTCGAAAGAATCTTTAACAATATTAACCCTTTTTTAAAAACTTGAACGCTTTTTTTTTTACTAAACACTCTTGCTTTGTTTTTGTTCAGAAAAACCACCCAAGCCTTCAAAGCCTTCAGCTGAAATATTAGGCGAAGACAGTGTTCTTTTGCAATGGACAGTTCCAGAAGGCGATGGGAATTTAAACTACTTGATTGAAAGGTACGAGCCGAAAAGCGATCTATGGTTTCAGTGCAACCGTGAAATGGTGATTCCGACATCCTATTTGGTGACAGGTCTGAGTTTGGATAGGGAGTATATTTTCCGTGTGAGCAGTGAGAATGCTCATGGAGTCAGTTTGCCGAGCGAAGCTTCAGATCCAGTCAAGTATAGAACTGACGAAGGTGAGTTTTAAAAAAATGGAGGAATGTTATAAAACAATAAAGACATTATTAAACTAAGTAACCCTATTCTAGTCATTAATACATCAAGAATTAATGGCTGTTACAAATTTAAAATTTTGTATGACTTGATTCTTAATGGCTTCGTAGGTTTTAAGCTTTAAATTATGGATCTATACTTCATGCCATTGTATCAAAGTACTTTGCATTTCCTTACTTTTTTTAAATTTTATTTTATTGTTGCACAGCCAACTCAACATCACTGTAAAAAGCAGTATTATTTAAATAAGCATATTTAAAATTATATTCATCATTGCATGATTGTGAAATTAAATCTTAATTGCAAATAAACAAAATTTCCTCATTAAAAACTATCTTGTACTGAAACTTTCTCAACATAGAAAAATCTGCAGCATTTTCATATCGTGATCATAAATAAAAGAAAAGGAATCTAAAGTGAAATTTCAGTTTCAAATTGAAAATGATTTGAGTTTCATTTAAAAATAAAATATATTGCTTTAGAATATTAAGTAATTATAAAGAATAGAAAAAAAGGTTAAATAACAAAAAAGTTGTTTTTTAATGGAATAAATTTTGTTTATACAACGACGTGACAATCATTGTCGGGTTATAATATTCTCGGAAGTTAGTATGAAAAACATCAGAGTTTTACTTAAGATTATTAATTAATTAAAATAAATAGTAATTAATTTTTAAACTCGTTGCATGTAATAAAAAGTATCCTTTAAAGTATATATATATTTTTGTGTGTGTGTCACTTTTGGTAAAATGTGTCACATTGTATGACTTGTAGAGCACCAATACACTCACTCACATTCATCTATAGAGATTTAACGATGTCCATTTTTTAAATTGTGTATATGGTGTATATTTCAGGTGAAGCACCATTTGTCATCGTTCCTCTAGAAGACTGTTTTGTCAAGGCGAATCAAAAGGCTTTTTTTAAATGTGAATATTCTGGAACCCGACCAATACAAGTAAATTGGTAAATATAAAAGTTTCCTAAATGATAATAATGTTTTAAGGGAAAAGTAGCATTAAATGAATATTAAATTCACATTTTTGTCATCCAATTAGTTCTACATGTGTGAATAAATGCATTTTTAAATTTAAAATACTTTACATTGAATTTTACTTCAAAATTCTTTGACGGCGGTTATTTTTAAAGGATGAAAGTTTTTAATTTAAATCATTGATTTTTGAATTTTAGTCAGGTATTACTCAAAGCTTAACATGAATAACAAATCAGCAAATATGTTTATTTACTCAATTACATTTCTAATCGATGCCCTGTTGTAGCTTGAGACTTAGTCATCATAAAAATATCAAAGTGGGAATAAATCAAACAACACTGTTTGATTGGTTTAAGTTATTGAGTCGGGTATCCACTGCAGGCCATTCTATTTGATTCAACTTATCAGATCGAATAAGGGAAGAAGAGATGAATGAAATGTAACATCGATTTTTTTTTTTTTTTTTTTTTTGCGTTTGAATGCAATCAATTAATCTGATGAAAATATATAAATAAAAACAGTGCAAGGTGTTAAATTATTCTATGCAGTGTGCTATCTAATATTAAGGTGGCTTAATTAGGTAAAAACGAATATATATTTCAAAAATACTTTTCATTTCTTTTTGTAATTTTAGAGAAGTTTTTGTAACTACCCGCTTTTGACGATTATCATATTCAAGTAGATTACTGACTGTTTAAACTGTTAAATGATATTACACAGGGTGCTGCTGAATTCGACTGACAAATTCAGAGGAGAGATAGTAGGCATCAGGAGGATAAAGAATCGTCGTACAACATGAGGTCGTAAATGGTGTTTAATATTTGAAAATCGAAAAAAAATATAAGGAGACGGATGACTGTAAAAAATTAATTTAAAAAATAACAATTGGTGTTTCAAATAAGATTTTTTTTCGAGAGAAAGCGCATTAAAAAATATTTTTCATTTTGATAACATGCGGATTTGAGGATTTAAGGGGTCTTAAATTATTTAACAGGAAAAAGTAGTTTAGAACCTATATCTGCAAAAATATTAAAACTTGAAGAAAAATAAAAGCTTGAAAATGTAATTCTATAAACGTGTTGTGTGAGAGCTGGGGAGTTTTATAAATATTCAACAAAAACTAAAATGGGAATCAGAAAACATCACTGCAATACCAATATCGATGTTTGCTAAGAACGCTGTTAAATTCAAGACCATTTCAGAGTAAGAATAATAGGCATTAAGTGGATGAAAGATTACCAGAAAACATAGGGTCTCAAACAACGTTTTTCAAAGAAAATCACAAATCGTGTTGAATTTGCTCGCTGGATATTTGCTGTCACACAGGTAGATGCACATTTTTTTGCTATAATTTTAATTAGCTTTACGAGAGAAGATCTTTAACACGCACAATGCGAATATTTGGTCATTCGAAAATACCCAAACACTATCTCGTCAAACATAGAAGACAAGTTTGATATTAACATCTGGGCAGAGTCATCTTTGAGGACCATTCATCTGCCCGAAAGCATCAGCGATACAAAATACCTCGTATTCTCCCAGAACGGTCCTCTGGATTTACTATAGAGGGCACCAATAATTGCACGCCAGAATATTGGTTAATGCATGATGTTGCTACTGCACATTTTAGTTGCATTCGTGAAATCTGACTTGTTGTTTGTGAATGAAGTTTAACGACCATTAATTCTACAAGGCTTTTTAATGAATACTTGTTTGCTGCTTTTATTTTCTCTGGCGCATAAATAATTTACATAGGAGAAGTTTATTCTTCAAGATTAAATTATTACTAATCCTCGCATTCATAGGGCCATTCTCTTCACTACACTCATTGTCTTTTCGACTCTGTTTTTGTGACTTTCTTCGAATAAATGTTACCTACGATCGTATGTTTTCGGGTATTTTTTCATCTACTTCATACCTATTATTCTCGTTCTAAATTTATCTTTTGAATTTGATAACAATTTCTTCAAACATTGATACTGATTTTGCAGCTTTGTTTCCTGATTCCCATTTTAGTTTTTCTTGGGTATCTTCAAAATCCCCGATTCTCACTCCACAAGTTTAGATCAAATTATAGAATATAAAATTCCTTAACTTTTCAAGCTTTTATTTTTCTTCAAGTTTTAATATTTTTTTTCAAATATGAATTCTAAATTACTTTTTTCGTTTCTCAAAATTTACGACCCGCTAAATCCTCAAATATACATGTTACTAACGTGGATAAAAACTTTGTCAGTGCTTTCACTTTTAAAAAATCATAGATGAATCATTATTTATTATTTATTTATTTATTTACAGTTTCCAACAGTCCTTCGACTCCCTGAATTAACTAAAAACCTGAAGATTGAAAATAATGACTTAAGCACAGTACTGATGATACCAGCTAACCTAAAACCTCTAAAAGACATGATGCCAAAATTTGTCAGTTTTTTTACCAACTGTTTGAAAGTTTGAAAATATTCGGATTTCTGTTGTTGTAAAACGAGAATTTTTTTAAAAATTTTTTTGTGGAATTTCTTTTTAATCGATGGACTGTTTCTTGTTTAATACGGAAATGAGGTGTAAGTACAGTAATTGAGCACTTTGTGGCCAGTTATCTTGAAGAGAATGTTAATTTGATAAATCGATAAATATAAGATGGACAATGTTAAAGATACAGCAGATCTGTCGATACTGATACGTTCAGTGGCGGCGGGGTGGTACAAGAAGTACTTCGACTTCCTCTGTTTTTGCGATTTTCATCTACTAAACCTAGTTTGGGACTCTTTATCTTCTTGATGCCTATTATCACCCCTCTGAATCTGTCAGTCGAATTCTTTATATCTGCATATTCAGAGCATAACAGTAATAATAAAATAAACGCAGAAGATTGATTTTTTGGGGTCAGAGACCAATGGATTATTAGTATGTTTTTTTTGCCTAAATTATATCGGATATAGGAAACTTAGTGTTTAAAATTTTTAATGTTTTAAAACATATTGGGTTCACATTGTATTTTTAAGGACCAAAGATGATATCCGAATCCGTGAGGGAGTCGGTTCTGTCGTTACACACGATGACAGCGGAAAATCTGAGCTCACCTTGCATGAAGTGGATTCCGATGACGATGATTGCGAAGTGCAATGTTCCTTACAGAATGCATTTGGAAGGACAACCTCAGAAGCTTTTATTAGAATACTGAGTAAAATACTTTATTATTATTGTTTAAGATATTTTTGAAAAGTATATTGTATTTTTAATATTCTCGAAACATAAGTTACAAATTAGAAGAAAAATATAATTCGTTATTAGAAATGTTGGTTATTTTTCCAACAACAACAATCTTTTCACAAAACTAAAGCATTTTAAGAAAAAACAAACTCTGCTCGTTCTTATCATTAAAAATACGTAATTACTTCTTAGATATGATGTAATCAATTTTCTTAAGTTAAATAATACTTTACACCGAGGTTAATCTATAGCTTAAATAGTACTCAAATTGCACTTGTATCATATTTCAAAATGTATCTCTTAATAGAATAATGACTTCGTATAAAGTTAGTGCCTCATGCTATTTGGAAAAATTGTTCGTATTCATTTCTTTTTCTTTTCTTCTCTCTCTCTCTCTTTTTTAAAAAATGAGATTCAGACTATTTTTTATAGATTATTTTATTTTCGCATACTATAATTAATGAATTAACGCCTTAAATTGAAGATTAAAATTATAAAAAAAGATATAAAGTAGCTGGTAAAGAAATTCCTAATAATTGGCTGCTTAGATACTCCTCCTTCTTTCCATTTAATGCAGAATAGTCCGTGTTTTAATTGATATATTCAATAAGCATAACTTATTAAAAAATTTCCTTTTTATAATGAATTTTCGAATATTTCATTAAATCCATATGGAACTTATTTAATTGGCAAAAATTATTGAATGTATGTAAATTTGGTTATCTGCTTCTGATTTAAGTTTTTGTTACATTTTAGTCATAATAATGGCGATAGCCAGATTAATTTACATTAACAAAATTAATAGGATAATTTCGTTAAGATTTACATTATTTCGTAGGAAAATTCTGGATTATTGAAAAAAGCATTAAAAAAAGAGCATTACATTTAATAACAAATTACTGAAAAAAATAATATAAGAGGCAAATCACTCTTGGGTTTCTTTTAGGCATGCCTCAACTTGGATATCCTTCCTCATATAAAGAAGACCTAACATTTGACTGCGGTGATGCCTTGCGTCTAAGGATAACTTTTTCTGGAAAGCCTTCTCCTTTCATCAAATGGTTCCTCAACGGCCAAGACTCATCCTCAAATGACAGAATATCAGTTACCCAGCTATCCGATTCATTGGAACTTCGCATCCAGAGCTTAAAAACTGAGGATTCTGGTGTTTATAGATTCGTTGCAAGCAACGTTATAGGAGAGGATTCTATTGATGTGAAAGTCGTCATCACAGGTAAAGGAATTTCAGCTTCTTATTTTTGATAAAAAGATTAAAACTTATGCATTTATCACTCAAATGCTTGGCAATATTTTCTCATATAATATAAGGATTCATAAATCTCACTGATTTATTGGAAATCTAATAGTAGGGAGCAGTCATTCATTTATGCTTTTCATACATACTTTGATGGTTCAAATTTAACAGCGTTCATTATTTCTTAATCAAATTTAGTGGATATTTCACTTGCGATGAAAATGCATTTCAGCAAATTGTTGTTCAGATTGCGCCAATCATTAAGAAAACAAACATGCGCTTGATTACCTCAATGATATTTCTGTATTATATCTGTTGATGAATTTAACCTTCTCATGGCTTTACTCATTGTTGTATCTACTGAACAAGAACTAAATCATAATTTAATATATAATTATTTTTATTTTTGTCAGAAGAAGAAATGATTTCAGCTAATTATGAGTAAAAAATATATTGTTTGAGATAAACAATTTCAATTTGCACTTCTTTCTCATGAAACAAATAGTATAAGGAATTTCACAGACTTCTAAAAATGAAACAAAATTTAAATGGAGCCATTGTAAATTATTGCAGCAATTAAAATATGTCAGTTTAGGGTATTATGATATATACGACACATTAAACAATACACAAATTTTCTATCCTGAATACAAGAAAATGCTATAAGGTAAAAAGAGGCATTTTTTAGTATTTGTGTAACATTTCTTTTGGTCAAAATGTTTTTGCACCATTTGTGATATCCTCGTTCACAGGTGCACCAGATCCTCCAAGCGGACATCTTAAATTTGTGCTTGCAGAAGATGATGAAATTATCTTGGAATGGAATGCACCTTTATACAATGGTGGCAGCGAAATTTTCAACTATATCGTGGAAAAAAAAATGGTAAAATAATCATTTCTTGATGCCGTGCTGGTTCTCTATTGTTCAAATACAATTTTTTTCGTTTCGTTAATTATCTAACTTATTTAATTAAAAAAGAAAATTCTTTGCTTTAAATGGTGATATGCAACTAAATTTAATAGATTTCAATTTTACTTTATGATTTGAAGTAATAAGATCATTTGAATCTGAAAGATCGCATTCCTTCACGATTTCTTATAATATTGATTATAAATTAAATACACTTAAAAAAGGGAAATTAGATACTACGTCTTTCCCTTTATTAAAGTTTGAACATTTGTATTGATAGCTAAAATATAAATATTCTCATTGAATTTAGAACTCCGAAAAAATTTCTATTATTATGTTTTAGAACTTGAACTTTGAATGCTTAGCAAATATAAGTCAATTCCATCAAATTAAAATGCTGAACAGTCAATAAGCTTCCAATTATTTTTTAAATTCCTTCTAAAATCATTTGGTATAAATATTAGTCTTTTTGCATTTAAAATAAGCATCTCTTATAAGTAATCATTAGCCATTTTGAGCAGTTTTTAATGAAATTATTATATTATTCCTAATTACATGTTTGTATCAATTTTTTTTAATTTTGTGCCATTGTATTATCCCATATTTTACACTGAAATATTTGATTATGATGTTATTTTGCAGTCTGAAGAGCAATTATGGGCAAGATATGAAACTACTCATAAAACATCCTTGAATCTTGGGGATTCCAATGGAATTGAAGGCTGTCTCTTTCGAGTGAGAGCCACCAACATCTACGGAACAAGCAAACCTAGTGAGGAACGCAAATTTCAGAAATCTAGCTTAGATGAGGACATTACGAAATCTCTCAACAACCAACAGCAAAAAGAAATTCTGAGCTTAATGCAGCTACATGATGACGAAAAACAAAAATTCACAAGTAAATCCGAATTACAACGTGAAAATTTAGAAATTGATACTATTGAATACGAAGAAGATTTAGCTGACATATCATCAAATGCTCGGTACATTGATGTAATAATCCCACAATTTAGTTACTTCAGCAACACATGCACCGAATTGTTTTGTCAGGCACCTAATTTCGCAAGTGAAATCGCTCTACCAGCTTATTGTCCGGTTTTCGAACTTCACTGTGATTTTTTTTACCAGATATGTTTCTCAAACACGCTTTTTGAAACAGTAAGTTCATTATCCGAAAATGAATTTTTTGCTTTAAATTGCCTTTATTCATGGGTATTTTATGAGAATTTTCTGGAAGTAAATAAGCCTCTTTGTTTCTTGGATATTTCGAAACAAGCAGACTTATGCGATTCTTTCTCACGAAATAAATGCCATTGGGAAGCTGATGATAGTGAAACGTTTCGATATTTTGCAGTACCAAATGAGGAAAAACATTCCACTTATTTTCAGAGCATTTCTATTCCATGTGAACTTCATCAGTCTACTAATACAGTAATAATATTCTGTCCTCCAATGGCTTTTGAAGCTCTGGCATTGTTCGAAGTACAACAGCCGATGGAGCAACAATGCTGTGAATCATTCGTCTGTCATAAATCAATTCGAAATGTTGTCATTTATTCGCTTGAAATGTTTCAGAATTTGGAGTTCTTCTATCTTTCAGAAAAGGCTACAATTAGATACCAGTCTTTTGAGAATTGTGAAGATATTATAAGTTTATGCTCAACACCCATTCGAACTTGGAAACCTGCTATGAGTGTCCTTCCAATTAAGCGGCAAACAGCGACTACTGATTTATCAAGAAAGTCACATCCGAAGACAAAAGATTTCAAACCTTTTGATAATTATCAAAAAACTTTTGTTGGCAGACAAACTGAAATTGAATCATATTCCGTATGTGAGAAAAGTTTGCCGAAGTGGATAAAAGAACCAAATTTTAGTTTTAAAGTTCTAAAATATGAAACTGATACGTCAGATGAAACATATACTGAATTTTGGAACAACACAAATTCTCTTTTTAAGAATGAAAAAGAAATCGAGTCAAAAATTAAAATAAGCGATGATTCAATAAATCTTTCATCTAAAAGTGTGAAAGATAATAAAATATTTCATATTTCTTCTGAAGATTCCAATGAAAATCCACAGACAAACAAATGGGAAATTCCAGATTGGCTTATCCACGTGTCTCCCTGCAGTTTTCCAAACACAGAAATTAATTTAACGGAGTGTAGTTTGAAGCTTGAAGATGAAATAAAGACAGATGAAGTAAAAAGTACTTCGGAGGATTCCTTTAAATTTAATCTGAAAGAAAAAAGTGTAGAAGAGTTGCTACAACTTGCCGAAGAAGTAGAGAGAAGTTTCAGCCTAAAGGCGGAACAATTTGAATCTTTGGAATCTATTCTGAAAGTTGAACTTACCTCACTAGAAAAAGATCTGGAAGCAGTGAGTGATATTCATAAGATTTTGGATGATCCTTTTCTTGATTCTTACCCTTGTGATGAATTAAACAAGCATTTGGCAACAGAGCAAAATGCTGTGAAAGAAAACCTCATTGAATTCATCGATGTTCCCAGCAACTCTCCAGGGAAGCTACAAACATCTGGTTATCCTCCAGAAGTGGTGATGCATTTGCAGAATAGAGTAATACAAAGTGGATGTCGTACAAGACTTTATTGCTCAATTATGGGAGATCCAGACCCAGAGATAGTATGGATGAAAAACAGAAAGCCCGTTCCAGGCAGTTCTAGATACATTTTCAGCAATTTGGTGAGTTTTATAGAAATCATGATTTATAAATGCTCTAATATACTACTATTTATGTCAAAAAGGCATTTTTTGTATTCATTTCATGTCCTTGCAGTGCTAATAATAAGGATCCATGCAATTTCGGTTTATATATATATATTTTCTTTTACATAATATTTTCTATTTGCATTTTCATATTTTCTGTTCTTCTTGACTGTGTCATGGATGTAACTTTTTCAGTATTAGTTTGAATACAGATAGCTATTAATTATTTTAAAAAGCAACAAAATTGAAAGTAAATATTCATCTTTTGTACTTACTAGTTATTGCTTTTAAAAGTTTGCTAGTTAATTAATAAAATATGTGAAAGTTTTTTTTTCTAATTTTTTATACCATTTTTGATAAAACTCTATTTCCAGTCTATATTTCATTTCTGTATGAAGGAAATAACAATATTTGAGGTGAGAAAATTAATACTAAAAATAGGATTTCGGAATTAAATTTATTTAATTTTACATGTAATATTTTGGCGCAATAATTGTATTAATGTTAAAGGGTTTCATGTTAATATTAATATGTTTCATTGTTTAATCCTATTTAACTGTAAATTATGTATTATAGTTGAAATTTGATTATTCTCCGCAGATCGAGTTCGGTGTGTATATGGACATATTCAATGCAAAATCTACTGACAGTGGAGAATATACTTGTATTGCTACCAATTGTTATGGATCAGCGCAAACTCAATCTTATTTGCAAGTAGTTGGTAAGTGTAGGAAACATTCGTAATCAATATTTAAAAAAATTCAATTCTCTTTACATTAAAGTCTAATTTAAAGTCACCCTCTAGATCAGAAAATATTTTATGAGATATTACTGCATATGTATTAAAATCATGTGTTAAAACTTTTCATCTTATTATTAGATGCGATTGAAAAATTTGAACTCAATTGAATCATTTACTTCAAATTAAAAATTGTACATTTGATGAAATAAAAATTATGTTACAGAATTGAATATTGTACGCGATTGAATGCCTTGACTACTGATTTTCAATTTCATCATAACATTTATAAACATTGTTACATATAAAGTAACAAATCGAATTAAAAACCTTGATAAAAATTCAAAATCGCCCACATGTCACGGTCTCGCATTTTTTTTCTGGAGTTTGATTATCAAAATTGCAACTATCAGAAAACGCACCAAGTCGGAGATCTAGCACTATAACCAAAATATTATCAAAATTAAAGAAAAAATTCTATAGTAATAATATTGATATGATTAAAAAAGTAATTTATTTTTAATCTTAAGAAAACAAAAAGACTATTTTTGTACGATAATTGTTTTGGAATACCCAAACATCAATTTCAATGGGCAGATTTTAAGGATTATCCATTTGGCAACAGTTAAGTTTATTTTTGAGAATGAATTTTCAACTAAATTTTCTATATGAAGAGCATTACTTGATTTCTTTTACATTTTCTTTTCTCTAATTGAATGTACTTCAGGGCGAACCATCACCAGAACATTTTGAATCATATTTTGGAGCTTCTTCAGTTAGCTACACGAAGTGTTGATGTTTCTTACTAAACTTATTTCTTACTGTCATTTGGCAACTATAAATATAAATATATATATATTGATCGATCGATCCTATTCAGAGCATACAACATATATTCCTGATGAGAAAAAGTGTCCTTTTTTCTCTTCTTGTCCAGAGTAATGCAGAAGTTTTAAATGCGGCATCTGTAACCACTAAGCCTCCAATCACAACGATGCTGTCTAGATCACATTACAAACTGCATGCACTTTTTGTGAACGCTTAATGTAGGTTAGTCCCAACTTAGTTAGCTTTTATTTCGTTTATAAATATAGGTAATCGTGAAGTTAGTCCTGAAGAACCAAAATTCTTGAAATCCCCTGAAGACATATCTTGCAGTCCAGGAGAATCTGTCGCCATGGAATGGAGAATAACAGGAACACCAATGCCTCATGTCATATGGTGGGTAGAGATTACCTGAAATTTTAATTCTAGCCCCATCCAAAGAAAACTCTTTTGTATATCTTAAAGAATCTTTTATATGCTGTAGGTTCAAAAACGCTGAGAGAATTGAAACAAGTTTGCGGGTGGATGCCTTCAGTAATCACAGAGGTTGCTGCCGCTTGGTTATACGTGATATCAATGTCACCGACAGCGCCATATACACATGCTACTTGGAAAATGAAGCTGGCTCTGCAATATCCACTGTTCAGCTCTCCGTTGGAGGTACCGAAAATATTTGCTTTGATAGTATCGAAATATGGACCTTTAGTCACTCCTTTAGTCCTGGTGTGCTATCTTAAATGTACAATATCTGGAAAACTAAACTTCGCTGGCCAGTTTTTTTTTTCTTTCAAAATTGTATATTGTCGGAGATGTCTTATTTAGATACGAATCACATATTGATTACATATGAATATTTATCAATATTATCTGCATATGAACTGGTCATTTAATTTTTTTAAAGCATCAATGCACTTAGTTTAACATGTTATTCGAATTGTTCAACAAAATAATTGTATTGTTGGTATTGAATGTGAATTGAAATTATTCGGATAAGGTCATATAACGTCATCTCGCCACATTTTATGGTACTATTAGGTTATCATCCTACGACAACAACACAAGTACCAGAAAAATTTACGAGATGGCACTACATGACATTGTCAGCATAAGAGCACGTAGAAAAAGATTCTAAAAGTTAGTTGTAAAGAAGTGGTTGTGTGTAAAATCGCAATTTTTTGGCGGAAAGACATCTATATAGATAAATTTAAAAATTACGGCCTTGACTAAATATAAAAATTGTTCCAAATAGTTGGAGTTGATTCCGAGATATATTTATACATACACCGGGGAGAATTTAAAATATTCTAGGATAGATTTCAAGGTCCATCCAGACTTATGGACAATAAAAGTAAGTAACGAAATCGTTGTTACTTTAATACTTTGGAAATTCAGACGAAGGATTTTTCCCATGAATTTTTTTTTCATTTGAAAAAGTAGTTAGTCTGTTCAAAAATGGATCTTCAATTGTAATGAACCAAACATTGTGACTATAACATAACTGCTCTGTAACACGATGCTGTGCTTTTCTGATATTTAAGTCAATTTCTATCTCAGCTAACTCTGTTTTGTTGTAGATCCAGAAATTTCAGGCAGTTTCCAAAAGAGTTACAAGGATCAGCTGTTGGCTGGTGAAGAATCGCTTACAGTTAAAATACTTCCTTCTCCTTTACCTGTGGAAGAAAGGTTTAACTTTTTCTTAGCCCCTTTTTTATTTTCTTAATAAACAGAATTCTCATATTTATTGTTTATAGAAATTTCAAAGGTTATCATGCATTTTACGCATGAAAAAACAACATTCATATTGAATAACTCGGTTTTCTCTTGCTATAATTTTACTCAATTCAACACGTGTAATTCTCGTATTGTAATATTCTAGTCTTTTCGTAGTTGATGGCACACCAACCCAGTTCGTCTCAGGTAATTAGTTAGAACCACGAAAATGTTTTCTTACTATAAATAACCATTCATTACTTCTTAGTATCTTTTATTGTAAATTTTCTGTTAGAGTTCGTGATTTTTCTTCGAAAAATTGAATTACAATGCAATAAAAAATAATTGACATAATTATTTTTTATCGCATTGTAATTCAATGTGATGAATGAGATGATGCAGATGAATGAGTAATTTATGCGGACATTAGTCCTGAAACTTGAACGAGTGTTATTCTCGTTCATTAGGTGGTGATTTCCAATGCTATAGCGTAAGGAAACGCATCAGGGAAGATAGAAAAGTTTTTAAGATAGGGACTTCAGTTTCCCTTGATTGAACAGTGAATTAAAAAAATGCTCTTTTTCGGCTATAGTTATTGAAAACAATTAGTCTGTCCACTAATAAAAAATAAAAAATTGTGGTTACCTGGTTTACTCTCAAAGATATAAATCTTTCTTTACTTTTAAAATAAAGCGATACAACTGAATGCATTGCTTTATTTTGAACAGGATGGATCAGACTTCTTTGATAATGATGCCTGACTTTTGACGACAAATGACTGGCATTTTGAAATTGTGGCAGTCGAATTTCGAATTTTAAATTTAAGTACTTTTGTATTATAGCTGATAGGATACAGATTCAAAGTAGAAATTAAATTTTCTCTAGAGGCAACCAATTGCTCCCTTTTAAATTGTTTCCGATATAAGGTTTCCTTAAAGAGTAGTGGTAGCTTCTTTTTTATTTTGCTTTTTTATAAACACTCTTCTGATCACTATATCGTCAAAGAGCTATCAAAATAAAATATATGGAAGGCGACATTGTCTATTTTATAACAGACGCGAGAAGAAAGAATGTTAGATATAATTAACCAAAGGTGATAAGCACTTTCTATTTTTAGCGTTAAGTTCGCAACATCTGAGCGATCTAACATCTAAGAACTTTATTGATAATTTATTTACCATCTTATTGTTCTTTGTATACAAATAAGAAAAAAAAAAGAGAAAAATAAAATTCTGATGAAAAAATATAATTTTTGCCAATCATTTGTATTAAATTTTATATTTTTTCCCGATTAATATGATATAGGAATTATCTAAGTCTCATTAGTATATTTATGTTTTTCAGAGACCGCGACGTAATAGGCTTGAAACGGAAATCTTATTCATTCGAGAAACACTGCAGAAGGAATGAACGTATGATATACAGATTTATTTGCTTTTATTTGAATTTTAAATTGGTTTTATATCATATTCCCCGTAATAGAATCGATTCATAATCACGTGATAAGTGATCTGAACTAAGCAGATTTATAATTCATTACACATGATTCAATTGTTATTTGTTACGTCATGTACAACTTTTTAATCATATGCTTTAAATGCATTGCATATCCAGTTAGTTTACTTTTTTAAATTATTATTTTTTATTTTCTCTTATTAAATTATTAAATATACCCGTCAGAAAATTTGTACACCTTTTTTACTTTTACAGAACATAAAATAATAAATGAATTTTTTACTTATTTATAATATACCGGGATGTAAATTTTTCATTTAATTTGTGTTATATTCCAGTTTATAGGTCCATTTATTACATTTACAAATGTAAAATGGCATTATCTAATTTTATACTGGTTTTTATTATTTCCTTATGATTTATCATAGTAATAAAATGCCAATATTTTATAGAAAGATAATCATTTGCAATGTCTACAGTTACTTTGGAGCAATATTATTTCAATCATTTTCAAATAATAGGGAAATAAATAAATAAAAAATTGTAATCAAATTCTAAAATGAAATAAATAAAGACTAATATGGTGAATAAGTTAAAAATATGTTGAATATGGGAAATTAAATTGACCAGTAATTAAGAGATGGATCTCACACTGTTTAGGACAGCAAAATACCTACATCCACCATTGACCTTCAATCTTCTTAATAATTGCAATAATGCAAAAGCAAACATTCTACCTTTGTGCAAATTTCTTATGAATTGCTAGCTGTATTTATTAATTTGGTTCTGTCTTAAAATATTACACTTTTTGCATTTGAATATTACGCCATCGCCAAGTTTGCATCTCATTTTTTCTAATTAAATTATAGGTGAATGAAAAAGTGAATTTCAAACTAAATCAACTCTCTGCGATTAAATTTTCTATTAATTTTTGATAGGAAAATAATCTTTAACTTTTTCGATATAAGACCGTGCCCCTGCATACAAACTCAGTGAACATCAGATTTTACTACTGCAAGTAGTTAAAAATATCAGCATAAAGCTTTCCACCAGTTTCACTGTAATTAATTTCAATCCACTATGTTATAATCTATCATTTTGCCTTTATAAATCAAAGTAACTAATTTTACTTAGGAAATATATATAAATACAAAGTTTAAGAAAAACTTAAGCAGTCATGATGGAAGGATTCATGACTAAGTTTTAATTAATAAGGGTTATTCTAAAACCTTACAGGCAACAAAATATTTAACATTATATTGAATTACATCTTTTCATTTCAAAGCCAAGATGATAAATTAATAAAATCGTTTTTGGATAGCAGGCGAGAATCCTGTAGGATCAGTTGTTGCGCCACATGTGCTGAGTTCAGGACAGACGTGGACAATCTTGACATGGTCTCCACCTTTAGAAGGAAGATGTAGATACGAATACTTGATTGAGAAGCGCATTTTAAATTCAGAACACTGGACCGTGGTCGGTCGTACATATAACACTTTATTCACTGTGCATGGACTCAAGAGGGGACGGTAAGTTTTACCTACTAGGAATAGAGTACCTTATAGTTCGAT
>JAPMOQ010047600.1:121553-135466 GCA_026543055.1 Argiope trifasciata | reverse complement strand
TTTCACCTTTTATTTGAATATCCATATTTTTAAGTTCTTATTTCTACGATAACTAGAAAGAAAACTAGTGCCTTTTATATAAAAATCGAGATCAGAAGTTCCTTTAAATTTGACGGAAGTAAAACGATTTGGCAAGAAGTTCTTAGTATTAAGCAAATCAATGCATATTTGATTTTTTTTTTCTTATTTCAATTGTTTATGTCTTTTAGTTATAAGTTTTCTACATCTGTCTTTTTGACTTTAAATGCTAGAGTTTGGGAGGAAAGGCAAGACAATTCTGTAGAAAACCTTTGAAGTTACTATGGTATAATCAAAATTAACAACACGGATAACATTAACTTAAATTCAATGGAAAATTCTGAATAAGAGGCTTTTCTCATAAGTTTGCTCTCATACATCTAAACTAATTTATAGACAAAGGCACTGAAAGTTGGTGCAAATTTCAGATATAATATAACATAATGAATTCAAATGGTAGCCAGAAATTATAATAGATACATCAAACACTGAAAACAGGAAATGGTCTAGAAGATAGTGAATTTTAGGTTGTTTACCTTCAAACTGAATGCAGAATTAGAACGAAAAAATACAATTCGACAAAAAAATTTGTGAAATGGCAAACTCAGTGCAAAATGGTAGTTACAGAACATAACAAAGTTTAAGTAGACTTAAAATTTTAATGTAAGAGTTAGATATGAGAAGAAAATTGCTATTGGGTGTACCGTTTAAACCAGGAGCGAATGCATGAATCGAAACGTCCCTTAATCGCCTGCAATAAAATTGCTCGGCAAAGAAATAATGAAGAATAAAATTTAAAGTTAACAATTATTGACGCACAATATTTTTTCTATTAAGCTGTTGGATTCAACAAATATCCCATTCATTGCTATTTTAGAAAAGACAGATGCGAACAGAAAAAAACATGTTTTTTTTAAACGCTCTATAATAAATAGAATTTCTACTCCACAGCTCAAAAGAATTTTTTGAACTAAATTTTTCAAAAACTTCATTCATTATGATTTTTCAGCGTAATAAAATTGCTTGGAAAAAAATAAATGAACTAAAAAAAGCAACGAAAGACAACAGAATATAGAAAGTAAAATTATAAATACGATGCTTTTTTCAATAACTTCTTATTAAAAAATATGTTTTTTATTTAAAATGTATTTCTCTCAAAATCAAAAATTTCATAAAAATCCCAAATTCTTTATAATGTTTCTCAAATTCTGTCTGTACTAGAGCCTCCGAACTTAGCAAATAGTTTCGCATATCCTTAGAAAAGGTCAAGTAATAATAATGCGAACCTGAGAAGATAAATGAATCTGACATTTACATCTTTAATATCGCTTAAAGATTAATTGATATAGACTGGTCTCCATATAAGCAAGGAACTTATGTTAGGCAATGAAAATAACAAGGATCAAATACATGGCTATTTCTCGGAATAAGGGTCATGCAGTTATATCGAAACTATTTAAATGAAATATAACCTACATTTCTGGTCGCCAAAGGTTATTAGGATACAATAAGATATATACAATAATGTAACTAGCAGTTCAATCCTCGAAAGTTGACCCTTTTTCCAAATGATGAACATTTTTAAATGTAAAATCTGATAAAATCCGAAAAGAAGTTGAAATACATTACCTGACATTTTTAACCAATAATTTTGAGATGAAGTCTTTGGCGTCGTCTGAAATCTCATCAAAAGCTTCATCGTCAAAGTCCATCTCACTCCGAGTAATATTAGCAAATGTTTCGGTGTCATTGTCACCCATGAAGGGGGATAAACCTGAGAGCCTGCAACGAAGAAGGGAAAAGAAATTTTTTTTATATGAAATAGTAAAATCATTTTATGCATTTCTAAGACCACATTTCTGTGCAGAAACTAATACGCACTGCGCCACTTTGAGGTATACTGACTTTCCTTTAACAATAATTGCTATGATTATAATTTATTCAATTAGAATCATATTATTGCACATCATATGGGTCAGAATTGTAGCAAAAGCGCATTTCTTCATTCATGTTGTTTCATTTTGACAGTTATGTTTACTATAGATCCTAATTTGTTCTGTTTGATCAATGTTTCATTTTGAAGTTCTGAAAGAACTATTAAGTCAAAGGCGTAGCATGTGTAATCAGTACCAAAGTAATATGATTTTTTTTGTGAATGTGTATGCACAGTCCACATAATAAACCAGTAAAGAGGACTGTGCATGTACCTGTAATGACGAATTTCAAACGGCACTTGAGGCACTTTTTATGAAATGTCATTTAAAAAAATAGTAAACACACATTAATATTTTCTTCTTTTGATGTTCCTTATATATGATGATCGGTTTATATATACCTTTCTTCACGTTTTCTATGTCACTGTATTGAAGCTAGATTCGATATATCATTTGCTTAGGAAATTCCAACTGAGTAACGGTATATATTCCCTTTCACCTATCTTTTTACTTTATATGTGAACTTACTAGAATTTCATATCATAATTAAGCTATTTTATTTAGAAAAATATAATAGTTATCATTTATTCTTTTACTTTCCCTACTTTTAATAAAAGTATTTTTAATCCCAACAATGGTGAAAGTGTCGCGACGAATTTTTGAAAGCTTCTTTTAATTTCCATATCTTCCAAAAAACACGTCTTCTGCAACTGTTTTATTATAAATAGTTGAGCAATAAAATACTTTATTCGTTGAGGCATTTCGCGAAAAGCCAGCAATTATAATCCTTCTTAATGATTTGTTTAGTTTCTGAACTCAGAAAATCCTTTTCTTTTCGTATGTAAGGCCTTTGTTAATATGTTAAGTTACGAGCTTTTGCGACACTTTCTTACTTAAATAATTTTTACGAGTTGTAAGGCAATTACAGAAGCTGACTTACAGGACATAACAGATGACGCCAACGCTCCACATGTCGCTTGCAGGGCAGACTGGCTCGTAATTGATAACTTCAGGAGCCACGAATTCGGGTGTACCGAATAAAATTCGTAGACTGTCATCCTGTTTGTAAATTCTTGCGAGTCCAAAATCTATTATTTTGATCTAAAAAATACAATTATAAAAAGGTTATATAATAAAATGTATTTTGATAACGTAATAATTGGTAACATACTTTTATGACATATTTTTTAATGCAATTTAACAGAAATATGTCCATATGTTCATAAATACATTCATCAACTATTTATGTATAATTTCGATGCCGCTTGATTCCCTATATACTGTATGAAATTTCAAAAATGAATACAAAAAATGTACAGAAAGTATAATTGAAGTTTACATAACTGGACAGACATTAAAAACGTAATCATTCGTAAAACATTAGAAAATTTATGAAAACTATTATAAAAGTTTTCAACGCACAGAATATATATAAAAAATTAAATTACATTATTGTAATCGTAAACCTTTTAATTTCTAGAATGCCACATATATAATTTTCTGTATTGCATATTTCTTATAATGTCGTCTCTATTGCTTAAAAAATGTATTAAGTGCGAGTAAACTCTTAATGTAAAAACTACATTTACTATATTACAAACTCGTGGTTTTAAATGATTTGTATACAACCTATAATTTATAAAATTGAAACATAATATGAGTGTGAAATATAAAAGTCTATATTAAAACAGAAAACTTCAAAAATCAAATTTTAAGCTAATTCTGAAACCCATATTTTTTTCCTATTTCTTCATGCAATTTTTTTTTGAAAAAAATTCTTTTCTACATTTGAGTACTTAATTTTCAAGTTATTTAGGATGCACATTGTAATTCTTCACAACAGTCAGATGAATGCGATGACATCTAAATCGTATGTATTATTCATAGTACAATGGCTTTCTTCCCTTACAGATTTAATTCAATAAATTTAACGAAATAAATTCAAATTAAAGTTTTAAAACTTTAAATTCAATTTATTTCATTAAATCCTAATCTTCCTAAAAAATAAAATGTGATACTGCTTTGCATGTGAACGCTTTAGAAAAATAATTAAATATTAACAACAAAAAATATCGAATAGTTTTACAGCAAGTAAAAATAAAGCTTAAATTTAAAAAATAAAAATGTTTAGTAAGTTATATTGATTGAAATTCTCGAAATGAAGAAATATCCAATTGGGGGTATATTAAGAGAATTTTTTAAATTGACGATTCTGAAGAAAAACAATGTTAGTAAAAATTCAGCTGTAAACATTAACTGCACTAAATCAAATATTTTTTTAACAAAATAAAAGAAACTATAAATATTATATCTACAATAGTTGGAATCTTAATACAGCTCTCAAGTACCTTATGCGAAGTACGTGTTTTGCACAGAATGTTTTCTGGTTTCAAATCTAGATGAAGGACATTATTCCTGTGCATATAGGCCACTCCATCGCAGATCTGACGCATAAACAGAATACAGTCCTGTTCAGTCAGCACAAAATCATCCGCGATCACTCTTTCAAATAGTTCTCCTCCAGAAATGCTAGAAATAACCAGAATAAAATTTTAAAAAGATAAATGGTAATTTCACTTAACTTTAATTTTTTAAATAATTTAAATGATATAATTCTTTAGCCTAATAAATATTTCGTCAATATGTAATATGAAAAACAATAAATGTAACTTATCATTATGCGAACTAAAAGTAAATCAAGGGAGCATGCATACACCATGCCATACAAAAAATTATTCTTAGTTTTTAATTACATTCAAATTGTTAGAGATTTTTGTATACATCTATTGAAATCTTGATATTATGCTAATGAAATAATTGGCTAATCTAAAATTTGGCTTAATAAAGTCATGTCAATTTGTGTTCCCAACATATATTCATACATAAAATCAATTTATTACAAATTTCTTAAGGCTACACACTTATTTCATAGTATAAAACTTAGCATCAGCATGGCTTACTATTCCATGACCATGATCATGTTCCTTCCGCTCTCAAATGCTGCCAGCACTTGCATCAGTTTTGGGTGGTGAAGTCTGCTCATGATTTCGATCTCTTGCCGAACTTTTTCTTTATCTTTGACTTTTAAGCATCGAATGACTTTTGCAGCTCTCGGACGACTGCACGACCTTTCCACACAGCGATACACAGTTCCAAAGCGGCCTCTATAGAGAAGAGAAAATTGCATACATTTTAGAAATTTTCTTGAAAAACTAGGAAAATTATTTGAATTTTATTGTTATATGTTGCAAAAAGATACCTTTGTAAACATCGATGTCACTAACTATCCATACATAAAGAGAATAAAAATTCAATTTTAATTCTCTGGTATTCCTCCAATTTTAAATCTCTGGTGCTATACATTCCGAAAAATATTCACAAAAACTACTTTTAGACTATATCAAAATTTAAAAATTTAACTTTTCAGTAACTAATTTTATTTCTATATAATTTGTTTTTAGTAAATTTTCAGAAAAATACCACAGCACAAAATATGTATAACTATATTTTTTTTATTGTTGAAGAGCAATAATGAGTACAAGCGTTGCCAGAATACGTTAGTAGAATACCTAGAAAAAGTTTAAAAGCAGGCAATTGGCGATTTCAGTTATCAAGCACAACTATTTGATTTATTTTAATGTTTTTATTCATGAAAAAAATAACTATATAACTGTCTCAAAAAGTCCAATGAATCCTTTATGAAGAAAACCTGATGTGTTTTTGTAACAAATACTAATGGCTGATGGAGGAAAATAACCAACAGCGATTTTTAAAAATAGCTTGTTTCAAATAATATTCTCATTTTAATTAAAAGCATTTTGAACGATAAAAGGATTTTGTGTATTTTGATATTTTATACAAAAATATGTTTTACTTAAAACATATTAGCAATGCAATCAATACTCAAATCAAATTAGAGATCCTACTGGATACTTGATGAGTTTGAGAATAGAAAACCCACCCAACATGAAGGAGCAAAGACACTTGATGATATCGTAAAATTGCAAACAAATGGCCCTCTTAAGAGACATGCATATTATTACAGAAAAAAAAATATTGCAGTTTTACATAGCATTTTAAATTGTAAAACATTAAGAATGCAATAAATACATTAAATGAACGTAAAAAATTTTACATTAGGAGATAAAAAAAAAAAAGACGAGAAGACAAGACAAAATGTCAAGAAGATCTACTGGACGAAAATTTTTAGAATTCTTCGGCAGCAAGCGACATTTAGTTTCTTGGCCACCTGAGTCTATGTTCTCGCCTTAGTACATAAAATTTTATCATGCGATTTATACAACCTCCTTCAGTTCCTCAAATAATAAGTAGAGCTTTTGTCAAAGAAATGAATTAGATGTATAGAAAATACACCATGTCCAGTGTATACTTGTTTAAGATAAGTCAACCTTTAATTCAATTAACCGAAACATTTTTAGAATATCGATAAGTAGTTCTCCCCTTTATGAAATTATACTATCTCCCCCTGTCAATCTTTAAGTTTGACAACATTTCTGAATTGTATTTTCGATTCATGAAAGGTTATTTCTTGGGTTTATAATTTTTTAGTTATAAGTTTGTTCCATTTTGGTACTAACTTTGGGTTCCAAATTTTTTAGTGTATGGTCTTCTCTTCCTATTTAATTTCTGGAAAATGACTTATTTCTTTTCTATATTTAAACTTGATACATTTACATCTATTTGTGCTTAAATTTTATTTATATTTTTCTACTCTATCTTCCATAATTTGTATTGTGACTTTGCACATTAATACAAAATGAAAATATATTTTATTTTTGATCTGCAAATGCTCGTACCTTAAATTCAGGATCGTTTTCAAATGCACAATAACTCTTTATAATTAATAACCACAAACCTGGATCAAAAATTGGATTCAGTGGATGTCCCCTACAATAATAATAAGCTTTGTTATAAAAAAAGTTTGCATGATTACTCAAAAAACTATCCGAAAGTTAATATAATGATTTGTTCACCCCATATTATTTAAAATACTCTTTTTAAAATATTCTCTCAGTATCAGGCCAACCAATTCATTTAAACTCGTTTTTAATGTCACATGAAATCATGCGCGTAATCAATTTGTTTTCTCTCGCACAATTAATAAATTTCAAGGCTTGTATTGTCCCATTCTTCTTCTGAATCCATACTGATTCTCATTAAAAATAATTTGAGACTCTAGGAAATATGTCAGTATGTTTGTTAGAAGTTTGTCTAAAACTTTCAAATGGGTCTATAAGATTTGATTCGTTAAATTTTTTTTTCCTTCCTTTAGAATTCAATTCTTTCGGAAAATAACCATTTTGTAGACACCAGTTAATCATATTTGCAAACCATTCTTTATCCGACATGGAGAGGTCTGTTCCACACCTTTAAGCGTTTTATCGATTTCCATGACGGTAAATTATTGTAATTCTTCCTCTAAAGATTAATTATAGCCCCTTTCATCTCTCAAGAATTCTTGAAAATTGTTTTTGAATTATATTATCAAAAAATGTCTTGGATTGTTTGTGTATACTCTACAGAGTTTTCCGTAATTTGGTTCATTTCGTGGATAGAGTCTTAATGTTTGATTATACCCGATTTATATTTAAACATTCTGTCAAATAACTTTTTAAAACAATCTTATTTAACTTGTTTAATCAATCGTTTATATTTTACTAATTCTCTTCTAACCAATTTTTGTCTTTTAACTCGTCTTTCAGTATCTCTAGGTAATGCTCTCACCTTACAGTGCATTATTTCCACCATGGCGTTTGCTTTATATTTTTCCCATACAGTTTTCTGCTATTATTGACTAATATTAGATTTAATCCTTTATTATTTCATTTGAACTTTCAAGCATGAAGTTTCTTCCCCTAAAAGTCTATCAGGCTCTTCAAATCTTTATGAAAGGTATTAGATATGTAAGAAACTTATTCCAAAACAATGTATGGCAAATCAATTAATAGTACGACTTATTAAACAATAACGATAATTTTATCGAAAAACTGCGAGTGCAAAGTGCTTGGAAAATGTTTCAAAGCATGGGAGTGTTACGTGAAAATTAAAACTTATAAGATCATACAAGGCTTTAAAAAAAACTGGAAAAACAAGGGAGAAAAAAATTAATAAAACGTAACGAACAATTAATATTAGTAATACAATTTAACCCTTTGTATTATCAAATGTATTATCTCAGGTCGAATGTATTATTTCAAGACGGTGCATCATCTCGATATTTTATTATTTTAATTTTGTTAAAAATGCCTACAAAATGCTAAAATGATATAGATTCATTTTTCAGGGAAACTCGACTTAAAGCTGTTTATTTTTAGTGTAATAAACAGGTCAAGTGACAGGTCAATAAACAAGTGAATAATTATGCACCGAATTATCTTTCCGACTATAAATGATTAATAATATCTGTCTGTTAATTTTCAAACAAAATTTTAATCTAATAATCTAATTAGTTTGCGTTCCTTTGCAAAATATTGATTTCATTGATTTTTATTAATGTCTAGAAAGCTTCGGAGCATTTCTCCGATCAGTTTGTTCAATTTCTAGCAAACTTCACCGAAATACAATTTCCAAGCATTTTTGGAATTTATTGTACATTTTCTTGTAAGCCTGCAACTATTCATTTTTCGTCTTCTAGTACTGATAACCAAAATAAAAAATTATTTGGAAATTGATTCCTCCTAAATATTTTCATTTCTTCTTCTATTACCATTAATTCTTTTAATTTTTTACTGTTAATGGCTCTTGACAGTTTCAAAAACAATAAAAGTGAAGAATTCTCACTGAAGTATTAAACAGAATTTCTGTGTCAGTTAATCATAATGCATTCGAAGAATTGAGCTCAAAAATTCTACTCAAAACTACTAGAAGTTCCACTTAATAGCATTTAATAAAATAGATTTCAAGATATTCCATATATAACTAACATTCAGGGCATTTCCTTTAATTCTATACATTATGTCAACTTTACCTCTTCAAAAATGAAAAAAATTCGTTTTACCAAGATTATTTCGTGGCTAAACAAAAAAAAAAAAAATCCTGCAGACATGGCGATACTTAAAATAAGTGGTGGCATAAATTAATAGATGATAAATTTTTCAAACATTTAAAGTATTTCATAAAAAAATGGAAATACATGGCAATGCAATAGCACCCTCTCGAATAAATTCAGACCACTTGAAAGAGTAGTCAATGCATGAGACATATTTTTGCGTCCATTTTTCGCTCGGAAGTCAACGTAGAACAACGTCGGAGAAAAATTTGAGAGGAGAGGAATGTTATTTGATCAGCCTTCGGATCCTCTCCTCTACGCCTACGCGGGTCATCCCTCGCACACACCACTTAACAGATACTACTTGGAACAGCTGGCTCAGAAAAGAACACTTTGCATATAAAAAAATTATTTTTCTCAGAAAACTTCGCATGTGGAGTACATGTAAACACGAAAATATCCGTTAGGCTCAAAATTTTGTGCCGAATTGAAGTAAAATTTGAGCAGGTTTTGGTATCGGTTTCACATCCGTGTCAAAACTATTCTTACCGATTTAACTTTGTGCAGTTTTCTATCGTCATTACTAGATAGCATTACTTAAAATAGCTAAGATATTATCGGTCAGAGAGAACGACTTTTAAAGAATGCAAAGAGGTTATAAGTAGGTTTTATACAAAAACGGGTTTTCGAATTCAATATTTCCAAAAAACCGGTTTTAGTCAGTTTTCAAATTTTTGTCTAAAAAATAGAGCAGGGAAAAATATTTTATTTAATTTATATAATCTAACAGAAAACGAAATCAGTATCAAAATCAAAACATATTAAAAAAATTAAAGATTACTTATAAACATATTACTTACAGAAAATGACGAAAACTGAAAAAAAAATTTAAAATAATATTCATATTATTTTCATTAAATTTAATTTCTCCTTAGAAAATCAGCTTTTAAAAAACCACCTAGCCATCTGTCAGTGGATATTTTCCACTGAGCGGTGGCTAAGTCTTGTTTTTATTTTGGACACAATATTGTCTGAAGTTGAAAATATTAATTCACTAGCTATTGAGTTTATAGTTTTCATAGTAGCAAATAATAAATCTAATTTTTTTTCCTTTATTCGTTGCCTCAAATAATGAAAACTCAGCTTCCAGTACCTTTCATTTGTAAGCTGTTTTTTTTTTTTTTCAGGGTCTTCAAGAAACTTATAAATTGTTTTTTTTTTCATAACTTCTTTTGAAAAAGCATTACTCTGATGAGTAGTTTCTTCAGTTTGCTCTTCATCAAAATCATTTTCCACCTAAGCATTTGGAAATATCTGGGCAATATCTTTCCAGATAATTTCAGTTTTTGAAGCTAAAGAAAGTACAATAGATTTCTTCGCTGATTTAGAAATGTTTTGTAGATTTTGCAAAAACAGAAAAATAAATGTTAGTTTTATTAGTCTTTTTGAATTCATTCTTCAAAAGCATCTAAATAATATTAAACTTATTTCAGAATTTAAATTAAATGTTTTAGTTCATTTAATAGAAATACAAATGTATTCTTAACTTATAAATAAATTGGCATCTTGTCGCCCTAAACCTTCACTACTAGACATCTCGGTGCCAACTGATAAATTAATTTTATTTATTTATTTGAAGAAGATGCAGGCGTTTTGAAAAACCTGTTTTCGAATGCGATGAATTTATTTTTAAAAAATCGGTTTTTGAAAGCCAGATTTGAAAAATCGTCAAACCGAAGTTATAAGAGCAAAGAAGGAATGGAGAAAAATGATTCAAAATCAAATAAAAAAAATAATAATTCCATAATAAGATTTTGAACCTTAGAGACAGAAAAATGCATTCAAAAAGCACAAATGTGTTTTATTTATTTTGGAATCTTAGCATTTAGTTAAATGACAAAACAGATATGGATTTCAAATAATTATTCAGTCTATATTGTTTCAATTATCCACTTATCAATATGTATTAAACACAGGTGATAGTTTCACCATATGAACTGTCGCAAAAAAGCTCAGTTGTGTTTGCAAATTTTAAATGATATGAAAACCACTATCGCAATTTCAAAAATTTCAGTGATAGAACAATTTTCCATATTAAAGGTTTCTAAAATGTCCTAAATCTAAAACAGAATTTTGATAGTTTTTTCCGCTCTTATTGTTTCATCAATATTAAGAAATGAATTGTGATTAGAGAAATTTGTTAAGTAAAAATTGAAACATTTTTTAAGGCAATACAGAAGTCTTGAATAATCAGATCTATACTACTTTCGAGTGTTTGATGGTGTTAATGTGAATGGACTCAAAAATAACTGCCAAGGACTTTTAAAGTATAAGCTATAAAGAAGAAATGAAGCATTATTATAACTTACTTTCCCACTTCTTCTTTGAGATCGAAACGTTCTGTGAAATTGTTTCCGCTTTCTATTGTAATTGGAGCAGACAATTCTTCAGCTGAAAATTAAAAGCCTTGTTTTATTTAATGAAAAAAGTATATTGTAAATTTCAACAAATTTTAATGTAAGGATAAATAATAAGGATATGTAAGAGATTAGCAAAAGAGTGAATCATTAATAATTTTAAGTTAAATAATAACTTCTTATTTTCAGTTAAGACATTTAAAAAAGATTGCATATGATTCCTCTGAAATATCCCAATGGAATAAAGAAAAACATCATTATTAAAAGCAATAATAAAATAAATATTTCTCTTTCGTAAACGAAAAAGGACTACAACGCATTATAACACAAAATGACCTTCGTGTGTGCGTGTGACTGAATCTACCGTGCTTTATCTTAATATTTAATAGTTCGAATTTCCCAAGAAGGAAGAACACGTTTTATTCTGTAGCCGGAAAATGCAATAACGGACACGAAATATAGACATGAATCAAGTCACTGTTCGTTTCTGTAAAATGATTGCAACTAAATAGTTTTGATTCTAAAATTATAAATTTTTAAAAAATTAAAAAACGCTTTTGGCAACATTTTAAAATGGAATAAAATTATCAGAAATCTGGAGATAAAACGCAAAAGTTAAAATTGCAATTCCAGTTACAATGGAATTTTAATTTTTATATTATGACATGTTTAGGAATTTTTTTTATGAGATTCACAGTAGCTTTGTATATACATTTTTTTTCGTGATTTTAAGATTTTTATTTTGAACCAACGAGATCCAGAAGAATAAAACTATTTTTACTTTCTAGAGAAACGTTTTAAAATATTTTATATTTATCATTCATCCTTACATCAAAATATTTATAACCAAAACTGGAGTCACTTTTCCTTATTAAACCTATAGAACTGTAGTAGCACTACTTTCAACTTTAAAAAAAATTAGCCTAGGATCAAATTCGAGTCACTAAGACATTATAACAAATGATACAAACTGCTATACCAAATCTAATCTCTTGCATGGTATTGGTGAAAAACAATGACGAAATACAGACAGATATTTAGCATGAATTTAGAGCTTTAATTGAATTTATTTTGTGAACCTGGCGAATATCTTTGGCAATGTCATACGATTAATAGTGCCCAAAAATCCAATTAGTGGTTTAGATGGGATTTATCTAATCAAGTGTAAACAAAATTTGAAACAAAACTGCAAATATAATCACAAAATCACTCATCAAATTTCAATTTTTATTAATATATGTTATTGAAAGTGCATATTGGTAGACGGGTATCCTCTTGTCGAATCTGGTACCAAATCTGTTAAGTATCTATATTTAAGAGATGATAAATGCGAGTACTAAAATTTTTATCCATTTATTGCTTTGGTTATCATGTTAATTCATATTTGGATAATCGGATAGATAGACATCCTCAGAATGTATTGTACTTGAATTTTAATAGAAATCCACAAATTTCAAGGAAAATCTATATTCCAAATTTCATCGGAAATCTTTTTTCACTCAAATCGTTTTTAAGTTATTGTGTTCATAGACAAACAGAAAAAAAAACCCGATATAATATTATAAATATGTTTCTCGATTTCAATTGTCTAATCTTGAAGATTCGCGAAATTCCTTAGTTTGAATTTTTTGGCGATTTCAATACTATTAGCATACTTTGTACAGAAGAAAAGAAAAAATACATATAACAGTTAACTCAATTCTGTTCGTGCATTAATGACAAAATTTTTTATGAATATTGTTTTCTTATGTCTTCTGAAACAACTTTAATTTTCGGAAACGCTTTGTCGCATTTTAATTTTTTTTTTTAAATAAGTGAATACTGATAAGAATTTTAACCCTTTGTTCTCTGATATCTCTTCACAGGCACAATTCAAGACGGCACTTAACTCTGACGTTTCATTTATTTATTTTTAATTTTGACGGTTACAAATGCCTATAGAATGGTAAGAAGATGTAGATTTTTTTTCTTAATGTTTTTCCAGGAGAAAAACATATTGTTATTTTCCTAATGTCATAACACTTATATTCTAAAATTAAATTATTCAACATGAAACAAAAATTATCTGAATAACTGTTTTATAGACTAGTAGTGATTCAGAAAATAACAAAATATTCTCAAAATAAAAGATTTTTTTAATTACATAGTATGCGAAACGTAATAAGGGATTAAAATATTTTAGCTCGAATGCTGTTAATTTCCGTTATTTGCTTTCGTACTACCTTCTCTTCTCTCCTATTTATAGCTCCACAAGAACTGAAATAAAATATTGACGAATAAATTATTTTAAAAGTTTCGCTTTGTTTGAAAATATGAGATTTATTCGAATAATAATTCGAATGTTTCATTTCCGAAGCGCTCTAAAAATAATTAACAATGCAATATTAGCATATTGCATTGTTAATACAAAACAAAGATAAACGTTTGCTTTCTATATGTTCTATGGAGAAAAATTGTGATCAGTTGTAAAATTATGAGTTTCAGTGTATTAAAAGAGTCATTTTAAAGATTCAAAATTAAGAGAGTCATTTTAAA
>JAPMOQ010047600.1:106176-121543 GCA_026543055.1 Argiope trifasciata | reverse complement strand
ACAGGAATAAAGATATGGAGACCGGGATAAATTATAATAAGGAAAACACAGAGAGGATTTTATTATAATTTAACATCCTTATTCCTTTAAAATTAAATTTTGCTTCGACATAAAACTTAGTCTTTTTTAAAAGCTATAATAAATGTCAAAAATAATTTTAATTAAAGTTTAAAGTAGACCTAGAAATAAACATTGTAATTCCAGCTCTACTGTTATTTTATTTTGAAACGAAAAACGGGACATTTGAAAAAAGTCAAGTTAACTCTTGATAAAATTATCTAGGCATCACATTCAAGTGAAACATTCATTTTATTCAGAGCATTTCAGTTCACATTCATTTGAAATATGTTAATGAAAATTATGAAAATTCAATAGTTAAAAGCATCCAGGTATTTTTTAAATGGAGAATTTTACTACTTTTTCAGTAATATTTTTAGTTTTGTACCCGTATTGTTTTATATGCTATAATACAAGTTGCAACGTGTCTGTACATAAAAAAAATAATTTGGTACTACAGAATCGAGCTCGATCCTATAGACCTCAGGCTAGAATGGGTTTAAAAACTTCTTTCTTTAAAGAGTAGCTTTTTTCCTTAACTTAGTTTTCAATGTTATTGTTTTCCTTTGTGTTTAAAATACCAAGTTTTTCTAATGCATGTGTCCCTCCTAAATGTAGATAAAACTTTGCCCAGTGATGTTCATTTTGTTAAGCTTCTTATATACACAATTAATATTAATAGGTATTCGCAGAGGTACACGATCTCTTAACAAAAGCAATCCATTTCATTACACAAATATTTTAAAGAGTTTATTTGGATTTCATATCTAAACTTTTTTTGCATAGATTTCTTTCACTTTATCTCAATGGTAAAACTTCTCAAGATAATATTATTTGTGATAGGCAATGCCTACAAGCTGGACAAACGCTTTAAAAAAAAACTAAAATTTAATTCCTTATGAAAAATAGTTTTTTTTTCTTTTTTTAAACTCTAAATAATCAAATTAAAGGCTATTTTTTTTCTTTGTTTTTGTTTTGCACTCTTCTTGCTATTTTCAAAACAACATTGCAGTACATTTCCGGATATAGGGAGTTTCTTTGGAAGCTAATCTCTCCTAAATGTAGGATATTCAAAGGAATATGTCATATTTTTTAGAACATTGACGAATCTATTCGCCAGTGAACTAGGTAGAATGGATCGATCAATATTAAACATTATTGAAAAAATGTATTGATAATTATAATGCACAGCGATAAATGCTATTCATTCATAAAATGGCGATTGATGTTCAAACACTTAAAAGACAAACAGAATAGATGACTGTTGCAAGCTAGAGGTGCCAGTGAAGCGTTTGGCACTCGAGTAAAGGTGCATGAATAAACGGGATTTTCGCACGTAGTTGAAAGTTGAGCAATGGGCAATGAATTCAAACCAATGCGGTCGCTTATTCTGCAGAATTAACTCTGCTCTTTTTAAGAATTTCTTAAAAGTTGATTACTTCTGTGGCTATCGAAGATACTTATAGAGAGATAAATTTGTTTTGAACTTTTATGAAATGTGTCTAAATATTACATTTAAAAAACTTCTGTTCTGTAGGGAGTTGCTCGATAAAAAATATTGTTTAAAACGATTTTTCTTGCCTACCTAGCAATGCTCAATGCCATTGTTTTTAATGCAGGATTAAAAACTACAGAAGCAAAGCTTTGAAGCTAGTAAGAAAAAACGAAGGAATGGAATATCCTTTTTTGTATATATATTTGAACGATTACAACGAACGCAATTGACATGCATTCCAAGATTATAATAATTTTTCCGTTTGTTATTTAAATATATGCAATCATCGACAAAAGAAGTATAACAGCTCTTACCTTTGTTTTTAATAATAGAATCTTCATAAAATTGGTGCACATGGATTAAAGGGGCATGTTTGTTGAGATATACAAACTGATTAACCAAGTCAATTCATTTCTATTTAGAAATTTTTGTCCAAAGAAAATCGAGATTTTTAAAAATAATTCATAAAGTCTTTTTATGTGTGTTTATCTAATTTCGTTCTGAAATATGTAATAATTCTTCAGATATATTTGTTTCCTGAAAACTCCGCCCAAAAAGAGGCAACCCATCGGAGACCATATATTAAGTGCATTTATGTTTGTTAATAGAAAAATAAGACATTTTTCAAATTTTTAAGAGCAAGCAATACGACTCAGTTTTTTTTTATATATAAGTTATATGATTTTTCCCACATATTTTTTTTTTCTTTTTATTTAAAAATTGAATAATCTCCATTGCTTTTAAAATGGGTTTCATTATTTAATCTTTTTTTAGTTGATCCCGTCCTGAGAAATTAATTTTTATAACGAACTAGCTGTTACCCGACGCGTTGCTGCAGCAAAAGAAATAATTTTGGAAATATCGTTTGAAACTTAAAATAACTGTCTTTTTTTATTAGAAATTATGGAAATAATAGCATTTATTTTCGAATCGGAAATGAATACATTCATTCAAATTGATATATAAAGGGGAAGGGAAAATTGTATCTATTCTATTCTTTCTTACCTTATTATGCAAGAGCTTTAGGGTAGGCAGTATGTTTTTTGTTTATCCGTCTTCAGCAGAAACAAATAAATTTATTGACTGTCCGACTCATAAGTATCCAGCATACAACTGGTTACGTAAAAAACATGGATTTTTTAGATTCAATTAGTACATTTAAAGTGCAAGTAATAAGTAGACAAAGTTTTATCGTGATCGGATGAATGGCACAGCAGCTCTTAAGACACATTCAGACAAATATTTATTTTTATTTATATAGATTACATAGTTTTACAATGCCTATAACCATCCCGTAGATGCAAGTGATAACTTGTCAAAGTTTCATCGCAACCGGATGAACGGTATGGCAAAGTATGCGGTACAAACAAAAATTCATTAATCCATAGTTAATAGATGCGGTAAATAGATCCAAAAATATTTTTTATATATTAGATAATTTTACTATGCCTATAACCATGCCGTAATTGCAAGTAATAAGTTGCCAAAGTTTTTATCGCAATCGGATGAGTGGCACAGCAGCATACAGACAAACATTCATTTTTATTTATATAGGTTACATTTCTTTAATTCAGTTTTTTTTTCATAATAAATCACTGGTTGGTGAAATGCGAATACCGTAAAAACCTTTTAAATCAATCAAATTATCGATATTTATTAAAAAGACGGAATTTAATATGTAGGCCGAAACAATCGGATAGAAGATTCATTGTAGATTGCTGCACCGCTTTATGCTATTTCTAAATCATTTTTAAAGTAGCTCAACAGTAATCTACTGAAAGCATGACCAAGTGATGGACATTCTTTCTGTTGTGCAAGGTTGATTAAAGCAAGATAAATAAACAGAAACGAATGGAGCGAACCTATTAACAAGCTACAGTATCCCGAACTACAAGTTCGAAAGGAATGTTTTTTTTTATACATACCAACGTAAAAAGGAGATCACTTTATAACTATGATCTGGATTTGAATTTCTGGCACAAGATCCTGATATAGAATATACTGCGCCGAAACAAGGTAAAATTTATCCATTAAGATAAAATTAAAATTACTTTTGCATTGTAAAAAATGTAATTGCTTGTGTTCAAACTACTCAAATGTTAAAAAAGGGTGAAAGTTATTAGAACCAGACTAAACTTCATGTAAAATTCCCGCATCTTTAATACATAAGAAAATGTTTGGGTGATGAGTCTCACCCAATAAAAAATCCAAGTTAAAATTGGATTTAAAATAGTTACGCCGAAGGTCAATAAAGCGGGTGCATTCAATTAAAATATGACGAACAGTTAACATAACTCCACAATCATCATATATTGGGGGAGGCTCGGAAAAAAGTAAAAATCTATGTGTCAGGCGAGTGTGACCAATACGTAGTCGGGATAAAATTACATCATAGCGTCTACTTAGTTTTGAAGACCAGTTGGCCAATTGTGGTTTAATAAAATGGAGCTTTTATAACTATAAACGAATTATTTTAAGGATATTTTTAAAAAAAATATTTCCATATGTAATTTAATTTTTTGTTTTGTTTGGAAAGCACTTTCTTGCTATTTCTTATATCCGGCATATTTTCTAAGTGAAACTTATTTTTTACGCAATCCATCTCAACATCATAAAAAATAAAAATGTTTCTTTAACACTTGGCAAAAAATTATTATAATTATTCAAGAAGTTTTTGAATAATTTCTCGTGCGATTTCTTTTGCATGCTCCCCATATACCACACAAAAGAAAGTTTAAGATTTCAAGTAACAGAACAAAGAATATTTATCACATCAGAACAAATTAAACTAAATCTTGAACTCACCAGGTTCTTCGTCTTCAGACGATTCATCATTCAAAAAGTCGTCGAGACGAATAATTTTAGATTCCTTACTGGGGTGACTGGCACCGTATCTATTTTCGGCTCTCACCCGAAAGATATACCGCTGACCTTTAGACAACCCTGGAACCGAACAGCTAGTATTGACCGAAGAGGCCACCTTATGCCATCTATAAAAACAAAATAGGAAGTGTTACACAAATTGCTTACATCTCAAGTCTTTCGTGGCAAATGACAACCATGATGGCAGATTTTAATTCCTTAACAGCTTCATCATGCGGAGATGCTGTATCAATTTTTTTCAAGTTAATAAAATTCCACTCGCAATTAAATGACTGTTTTGGGATTTTAATGACTAGATTTAAATCCAATGACAAAATTTTATTATTTTGATGCAGGTTAAAATATAGAGACACTTTGTTTACCGAATATATTTCGTACAATTTACAATTCATATCATTGACTGAATGTTTTGTATTTACTAGTGCATTATGAATTAGAAAGTTTTCATATTGTGTCTTCATGCTCATTTTATTCACTTTCACTTAATTATTAAATGCTTTTTTTATGTATGAAGTCAGTGGTTTCACATGCATTTCCAGAATGAGTTAAAAGTAAAAAATTTGAAGTCTATATTAAAAAATGTAACACTTTATTCCACTTAAGTAATAAGAAAATTAATTTTGTTCCATCAATGATATTCTCCTCAAACTGAGTGTATATTAAAGAGTATTAATATGGGTATCAAACCATCCTTAACCTATCAGATATTTCAAAAATTCTTGTAATTTATTTTGTAGCCAAAATATCTATATATCATTTTACACTCTTCATTCGAATTTGGTATGGAAGTCAAACTACAGAAAGAAATCTAAATTAAAAATTTAAATCCCAAAAACATTCTTGCATCCTAATCTTCATTTCATTACGGAGTAAAAAATGGTTCGAGACTTTTAGAATAAAAGTTTTGGCGATTTTTTAAAAAAAGGCTTATCAAAATTATTCTATTTTAACTAGAATTTAACCAACTTATTATATGAAAAATGAGTTACTAAAAAGATAAATTTAATAATAGGTATACTGCAAATATTTATGTTTTTAAAAATTATAAAATATTTATCAAGATATGATCATTCCAAGCAATTCACGCAATCCCATAACTCTTTACGTAACAAGCATTTTAGTTATCGTGTTGTTCAGTACATCCAGTTCATGTTATACAATGCATATAACCAAGAAATGTCCTACTTTTTATCGGGTAGAGTACACATCTCCACAACGTAGCCCGTGACCACGCTGCCGCCATCATACATGGAGCCATACCAGCTGAGAACAAGGGAATGATCGGTGACTTCGCTGGCTGTTGGTTCTCCGCCAGGTGGTTCAGGAAAACCTAGCGAAACAAAGATGACAGACATGAATAACATGCAAAGAAAAAAAATTGAAACTGGTTAATTGTTTTCAACAGAAAGAATTACAAATTTACATCAACATTGTCTAATATGATGAGTTAGATACTTAGTTTTTAATCTTTCGAATCAAAAGTTCAGTCGCTTTCTTTTCAGGTTTTGATAACTTAATTATACTTAATATATTGACAAAATACAGAATCATACCGTGACTTGCATGTAGTATATGTTCATGAATTAAATATTATTTTCAAGGCTATTTCCAAGAATCAAAGTTTCTATTTTTGTGTTATTTCAAATTAAGAATTTTATTACAGCCTAGTTTTTATTTAAAAGAGAGCTCAAGCAACTGTAATTTAGTCAACTTCTAAAATTAGATTAATTTGAATTCATCCTATACCGGAAAATTGATCCATTGAATTTTGAAACATGATTACAATTTTTTCAATTTCCAATTTCCAAATACATAATTATCAAATTATGTATTATTATAATTATCAAATTAAGACGTTTTAAAACTTTATTATTGGTGAACAAACAATATTTTTTAAAATAAAAATGTTTGAATCCACTCCGGAGTGGAGAAAGTGATAGTAATTGGATTGAATTGAACATTTATGGCAGCTCCCAAGATTCATATTGCGCAGAAAAGTATTCAGTCTTCAGCAATTGCTACTGCAAGCCGCTCACGCGAAGCTCTTCAAATTTAGTTTAGTTGTTTTAATGTCCCGTTTTAAAACAACAGTAGAAATATTTTGAGCGAGATCTCGTAATTTTGAAACGTCAGAAGAGGAGAACGACACCTGAGCCGGTATCCCCTCTCCAAACTTCCGTACCAGAGGGAGGATGTTTGACCCTGATGGATTTAACGGGCACCTGACCCGTTTTAATGTAGAATCAACTTAAACTCTAAAGCCGAGACCTTACCACCAATTCACTGCGGTCACGATACTTTACAAATTGGAACAATTAGCATTTAATTATTTAATATAAATTATAATTGTTAAATTAACTATAACTGTCTTACTAACAATTATAACTCTTTATTTTTTCCAGAACAGTACTTAATTCCCTAATGTGGCATTTCAAATTTTCATTTAAATTCTGCTCCCTGAAAATTTTTTGGTTAATATTCAAACAAAAACTGATATGAAATGTTTTTTTTTTTTTTTCTTATTTTGAATAAAATATTTTTATAGAATGGTTTGGATCAGAAATATAAGTAAAAGGAACTTCTCAGTTGTAAAGATTTCTAAAGGAAATTATAAATGCTATCAGTTACTTGCAACCATCCTATTTTATTCACTTTTATTCAATTTGTCTTTCACATTTGTCAAAAAGAAATTCTGAGGCGACCTTTTAACTTATTTCTTGATATCTAAGGATTCAGAAATGTTGCTCACTTTCGAATTCATCGTGACATTCGAAATTTCCTCAGAACTTACCTGTCTTCTAATTATTTGATTTAATTGAAACGTATTATATGATTGTCATAACTTTTAGTAAATTTTAGAAGTAAAATCCCTGTCATCATACTTTTTAAAGCTATGAAAGAATTCAAGATATTAAAAATGAGAAATAATGATAAAAATAAATGCTTTTTAGTATATTAAAAAATTAAGGCGTTTAAAAGCAGTTTTATAAATTTATTTCCCATTATGCTTTGAAAAATGTGATACACTAACTTGGATTTTTTTCTTTTAATTGTACTATTTTTAATTATTTTTATGATAATTTTCATGTATTATTGAAGTCTGTTTCCTACAATCAGTTTAATAATTTCCACAAACATCTTAAAGATTTATAAATGTTCGGGGAATTTTGTATTAAAAAATTGGAAAGCACACCATTATTCATTTGAAGCATAAATGAACCAAGTATCACATCTTGTATAATTGAATTGCAAACTTACAATAATTGTTGTAGAAAGAATATCATAAAAGTATATGCATTTTGATTAGCAATACAACGCGGGTTTTCTATCAAGAGTAAACCACATGGATTGAAACAGAAAAGTTTCCTGACACGATTCGAATAGCGTGTAAATAATATTTATTATTTTATGTCCCTTCTAATTTCATTACCGTCTGGTTCTAATGCTAAATATAAGTAATAAATACAAAATAAATCATAATTTTTTTAAACATTTTTCTTATTTCTTTAATTATACATCAGAGTTGCTTCTGATTAAATGGCAAAGGAAAACAGCAAACATTGAAAAAAAAAAAGAAAATATCAGTATAGAAAATATGCTGATAATATGCTTGGATGGCGAAATTTCAAAAATAGAATCGGAACATAAATGTAAAAAAATTCTCGGAATATCCGGAAGAGACTAATTAATGGAATATGCCCATTTTTAATTTCATTTCTGAATAATTTTTTGCTTACATGTAAAGAATACATTACGCATATAAATTCCTTTTATGAGAAGAAAACAAGACTAAAAAATAGAAAAATTCATGGAATGTCTCACGTACAATGAGAGTCAAAAGAAAGTAGACCCCCATGATTGATATCGAATATATTTTATTTCAAATATATTATTGATGTAATATAAAGTAGATATATACAATTGTTAACTTATTCATGTAGGATCCAAACACTTGTATATGTTTAATTACATCAAATGGAAAAAGAAATAATTCAACTAAATCAAAAAAAGCATCAGATTTGATGAATAAAAACAGTAAATAGAGACCACTGAAATCGAATCAAAACGAATGAAAGCTGTAATATTTTGTCTCCAGTCATTCAGATTTTATCTCTATCTTTAACTCTCTAACAATTTTTTTTTTTTATTTTTTTTTTTTTGTAAATTCAAGAGATATTTTTTGTCGCTTTCTATTACAATTTGCTTCAATTATTCTTTATAGGAAATGTTTCTTTGGCGTACATCTTTCTTAAAATATGTCCTTATAGATCAGGTGATCGTGCAAGATGGTTCCAAGTCTTGGAACACAATATAGTTACCATTCTTTCAAAACCTTTGATGTTATTAGAGATATTTGTCATGTTGGAAGATCTAGCTTTGTGGCAATCCCAAATTCACAAACTAAGTATAACATTTTAAAAAATATATTTAAATTGTCTATTTTGTTCAAAGTAGATTCAACAAATATTAAGTTACAGACTCCCGATACCTAAATACACCCTCAGATCTTAACGAATACCCCCAAGTATATTTCTTTATGTGTTTTGTTTTAATTTAATATTCATAAGTTATTTGATTCTGCTTAAATAAGTTAATAATTTATGTATTTACTTCATTTAATAAGTCAATAATATATTTGTAATAACACATTTTTTAAACCAATCATGGTGTTTACTTTCTTTTGATTCTCACTGTTTCTATACCAAAATTCGACATGAATTACTCGAACTTCACAATACAAATGTCTTTAAAGGTATGATTATATTTCCTTTAGATTAAATGCCACTACAATACCTTAAATAATAAGAAAAATTCAATGTCTTATCTCTTTTCTTAATACTGTTATTTTACTATATAGTATCTAAACATATTTGAGGAGATTGTGGGTTTTAGGAATTTTGAATCGAATTACAACGTCGCTGAGTGGTACGTTTTAAACGTTCAGAAAGAAATAATGCGATACCTTTAATAAGCATGGTCATGTCGGTTATGGAGTAAAGACTAAATATGAAGTTAAATCATATTTCCTACAGATTTTTTTTTTTTTGGTTCACTAGAAAAATTGATCAATTTCAGGTACATCAAAATAGCGCAACGTTTATCTTGCTTAAACTGGGTTTGACAGAATTTTTTTTTATGTATAGCTAATCTTGATACTATTAGTCGATAATCCAGCATTATTAGCAGAAAATATCAGTTGGTGTTATTAAAAAGACCAGGAGGTAGGAAGGTAGTTGGGTGTTTAATGGCGCAAGAGCCAGATATGGCTATACTGCGCCACATAAATGGTATTAAAAAATTGCCATGTTCAATTCAGTTATATAGTTTAAAATTATGTTCTCGTTATAAAATAAAAGACATCCAATTATGAATAGTAACAGCGTTTTTTCTTAAAATGCAAATCACGTCCCAGAAGGAAAATTTTTACAAAAATGGTAAAAGATTAAAATATTCATGATATTTAAAAGGTGAAGATGCAATTCATATGAAATTAAAACAAGTACAAATTACAAAATCAAGCGTAAATTTTAAAAAAATCATTGTAATCTTCTGATACGATACTTTTTTAAATATTTGCTATGAAAGGCGTACTTAAAGGTTCACTGTAAAAAATTTTAAGGTCAACCCGTTCAACTAGACAATTTTGGGGGCTTTGTGTCAAAATAGTTTTATTAACTTTGGTAGAAGGTTCCGGAATAGGTAAAATTTTATCAATTGTTTCATGGGTGTTGTATTCTATTGCATTGCTGGATTCAGTTTCGAAGTCATTATTTTGATTGCACTTAATTGTGGTCATTTTTTCAAGTTCAGAGTTAGTTTCATTCTTTTTATCAACTGGTTTAGAATTAATGTCCCGTGAAGAGCTAAAATCAGATACTGGCGTAGATTGGGAGACTTCACGAGGTGAAGTCTTCCAGAATTTAGAATTCGAAATGATTTCAGATTTTTGTTTGAGATCTTTTTTATATTTTTTCTTATAAGTAACAGTTTTAAATTTATCCGGATCCTGCAAAATAAAATTTTAAGGAATTGGAATATCAGAAAGATCTGGAAGTTTAGGAAGGATGTCAGTGTCCGATGTTTTGGCACTTACAGGAGATTTTGCTTTCTTTCGTTTCTTCTTAGGGAAGAGAGTTAAAGAAGATTCAGAACCTTTAGATTTGGAAAGGACTGAAAATTGTTTTTCGAAGTGGAAGCTTGGTTTCTATTAGTTTCAGTTTTTTGTGAGTTATTACTTTTAACAGATTCAAGAATGTTTGCAGGGGCAGGTTTTGAAGCTTATAACATCTGTATTCTCTGTATCAGAACCAGTGCATTTTAATGTTGGACTTATGGCAGAGCTATAAGAAAGTCCGGTTTTAAGTGTTCTGTCGCATTTTTTTTTGTCTACAATTTTTTTCGCTTCAGCATATGAAATATTTTTTCTAACTTCCAAGCTTTGAATTTCCTTTCCCGTCTTCCATATAGGACAGTCACGGGAATAAGCAGGACGTGGCCCAGCGCAATTTAAACATTTCAAAATCTGATAGCTACAAATTGAAGTTTCATGGTCATCAGCTGAGCATTTGGCACATCGGCGGTTGCTGCGACTTGTTCCCTGTGAATGCCCGAATCTCTGACACTTAAAGCAATGCAAAGGATTCGGTACATAAGGTTTAACTTTTGATTGTATGTAGCCAACCCGTAAAAATTTTAGAAGTTCAGGGCTACTGAAGGTCAGAATGACAAGTAAGAATCAATGTATCGTTACGTTTAATTTTTATGCGATGGGCTGCACAAACGTTTTGGAAATGTCATTCATGAATGAGTTCAGTCTCCGAACTATTGAAAAGATCTAAATCAGAGATGACCCCTCGGGAAAAATTCAATGTCCTGTGAGGAGTTACATCTACAGGGAAGTCTCCAAGTTTTGATAATTTCTGCATCGCAGCAATCTGTTTTTGATGAGGTCTCAATAAGAAGATCCCCAGAAGTTTTCCAGAAGAAAAAGTTCCCAGAAGGAAGTTTTTTTGTAAATTTGACATCGCCAATAAATGAAGAGATCAGTTTTTTAACAATGAAAAGTGAAACTTTATGGAAGGTCTTTGGTGTGTGTAAGATAAGAAATTTAGTATCTGTGGTGATAGGAAAACGTGGCAAAGTATCTAAAAATTCCATGCGAAAAAGGGCAAAAAAAAATTCTGACTCTAACGGCACCGCCCTCTACGGAGCCCAACAAGGGAAGGGAGGCACCGGCTCTGTACATTTCAAGCCTCGGCGCTTACCTTGATGCTAGCCAGAGCCTATACACGCTGAGAGCTACTTCCAGGAACGTCTACCACCCTTAACGTAGAGCCCCAGGTGACCCTTTCGCTTAATCCCCTTGAGCAGACCAGCCAAATGGCTGGGATACCAGCCGATTCATACACCGTGGACCGGAATGTAACACCCGTCTGATGGATTGCCACGCACGGCAAACACATGAGGATAATTGCTGTCCATGAGAAGCAAGAAGCAGAGTGGCGACTTCTCATGGAGAGCTCCCTCGCCTGCCCTCGAGGGAAAGAAAAAAGACAACAGAAGGCATAGTGGAGAGTAAACATGAAGGGAGTAAAGATCCCTGGGTACCTCGGGATTGGGACACCCATATTCACTTTAAAAAAGTGAGCCCCCTGAGGGGTATAAAGACCAGGAAATTATTTCAACGCGTAATAGGAAATATCTCAAATAATCTGATAATAGAAAATAATTTAAATTAATATCCATGATCCCATTTTATCTCCAGATAAATTAATTTTGAGAAAAAATATTAATAAAAATTTGATCAGATTAATCCATTTTTAAAGTTGCTAGAAAATCTATGCTTTCTTTCTTTCAAGAGCCGCAATATTTTATAAGGTATGGAGTAAGGTATAAGGCAAGAAAAGTGCATCATTAAAATGCCATCGGAAATTTCCTTGATATTTGAGATTCAACGCATAAAAATAGGAAAGGATAAGAAAAGTTCATGATGATTTTGTTTTCCTTTATTTAATTTCTAGTGTTGAAAACTCTAACGATATTTTTTAAGCAGAAATTATGTTATATGCTTTTTATATTATATAGTTTGCTTTTCAAGTTTTGAGAATCATGAAGATGATAGATTCAAATCCCATAAAATGAATGCAATATAAAAAATGTCTTATTATAATTTTTAAAATAAGATTTGAAAAAGTATAAGTTATACATTTTATCATTGATACATTATTCAAAAACAAAATTCTCATCGATCCCTCTCGCAATTTTTTCAAACTAAACTTTTCAGTATAAAATGACGCGTGCGATGGCTATTATGCTGAGTAATATTAAGAATTAATTCAGATACACGTTGTCAGGATTGATGAATCATGCAACAAGCAATTTTTTTTAATGACACACAGTCGTAATGAAAACAAAATACGCTAAATATATATTCACAATGTAGTTGGATAAAATATCATATAGAGGTGTAAAGACATTTGTCTTTTTTTATTTAATTTCTCATCCTGGTGATAACTTCATACTCTCCTATTCATAAATCTCTTTGTCAATAAAGTAATCTATTGACTTGTCCATTTTATAGCGTATGTGAAACCCATTATCAACTTTAATTACTTCCGTGTTTCCTGGTATTGACCTAGCATTTGTTTACATTAATGCAGTGGGTGCATACTTGATAAATAAGAATGGATGGCGAGACTGTGTTTCCTTTAAATTTAATATTATTTATAAGTAAATAGTTTTCGATTTCATTATTTATCTTGATGTGTAAATGAAAAAAAAAAAACCTGAAAGGTATTTTTTGCACCCCATATATTTTATTTTCACTCTCTTGATCCTTAAAATTCATAAAAAGGAAAATTTAGGAGATATACTGAAATATGTAAAAATACTATTAAATATATTTTAAACTTAAAAGAAGAAAAAAAATTAGAGAAAATTATTCTATTAGAACAATGTTTTACGACAGATATCGGGAAATGAGACAGTAACTTCGGAATTATTTTAAAATAAAATTTATGATAAGCAGACAATTTATGATGAAAAAAAAAACAATTTCCGGTTCATTGATACCCTTTATTTTTGAGGCATCTAATTTTGCAATTATGTATGCTTGACAAATTGAATTGATGATAGCTTATTGAAAATGTAATGTTTTAAGGACCACGCTATATGAATGTATTCTCCTGTGGAAAGAAGTTGTACAAGCGAATGTTAAGCATGAACTAGCTAGTCGTATTCTTGGCCCCAATTGATGCTACTGAAAAAACAAGAGAGGCACATTTCGGTTAAAATCGCTGACAGATAACTGTCAACGGGCTTGTAAAATGCCATAAGTAATAACAACAAGACTGCGCTTATTTTTGTTATAAGTAGCTTTTAGCAATGGTTCATGTAAGGGAAATGAATCGTTCTAGACAGTTTTTTAAGAAAATCAAGCTGAAAGTCCTTAAGAAGGAAATATTGATTTTGGAAGTATCCAATTCAAAATCATATTTCATTACTAGTAAAGATAGCTCATTATTAATCTTTAGCCTTCTGAAAAGTAATTCGATACATGAATATTTATTTGCCAAATAAAAGGACTTTATTGCTCCAAAAAATTAATATATATGGTTTTTAAAATTTTCCCGGAAAATCAATCTACATCTTTTTATCACTCTGAATTATTTTTACCAATCAAAATTTAAGGAAATAATAATTAAAACGACAAAACGAGGTGTTTGAGTGGAGACATCGGAGAGCTAAGGGTTAATACCTATTGTAGGCTAAATTTGTGAATAAAATTTGAAGCTCAACATACCGTAACATACGCCTCATTATATATTATATAATTCTTAATTTAATAAGTTTAGATAGTAGGAATTGTTGAGTACAAGGGAATAATAGCTTATTTAATTTTAAAATTTATTTCAATGACTGCATATAAAAAAAATCTCCAAATAACTTTAAAGGTGATTCCAACCTCTAGTTTGAAATATTACTCGATAATGTTTTAGATGCTTGATTCAGCCATTTCATTTTTTAAATTTACTCTTAATTATATATAAGCACACGCATATACATATGGAGGTAGTGAAATAATGTATAGTATTTTTATATAATAAAATTTCAAATATTTTTTAACGCAAACAAAATTAGAAAAAATGATTGAATGGAAATAAAATGATGTCACTGAAAATATTGTTTTTTAAATTTTAAAGTGGTGTATAAATGGGTTTTGTGAATTAATATTCTTTGAAAAACATTAAGCATGTACAACTTTTAAATTAAAATTCAATCTGCGAAAAAAAAAATTCTCAGAGAGCGCTAAAGAAATAAACGTGCACCAAATTTATTAGCTCTAGGTCTAAACGATCAGCCCGAAGAGAGTTGAAAAGTTTAGTATCGCCATTTATAAACATCATATAAATGTACATGAAGATGAATCCTAGTTCACTTACAAAAGAAAACTGCAAAAAGAAAAATAACGAAACAGGGGAAAGGGGTGGATTTTCGGAATTCACCTTCACGGTCACAGCTTCCCTCGACCACTTCAAGAATCAAGTTCACACCCCTTCGCTAAGAAAATTACGATACACACAGCCTTGACCTTGAATTTCCAGACGAATGATTCTGAGGAAAGTAAAAATGGGGACCAACCTGCGGAAAATGTTTGAGTTAAATTACAATCCTGTTATTTTCTGGGTGTTTTTTTTTTGTCGGAACAAGTTTAAACCAACTTGCAAACAGGAAAATGATATATCTTTGTCTTTTGAACGCAGTTCTAACATTTTTTTAATCCAAAGATAATGCGTTTTATTATATTTATATATGTGTAAGCATAATTTTTTAGTGCTTAGAAATCTCAAAAATATTTGTAGGTCTGTTATAATTCCAAAAAATTAATGTGAAAATATATTAGAATGATTTTCATAATAATAATAATTCAAT
>JAPMOQ010047600.1:87336-106166 GCA_026543055.1 Argiope trifasciata | reverse complement strand
AATGTGAAAATATATTAGAATGATTTTCATAATAATAATAATTCAATAAAAATGTGAAAACAATGATTCATGCTAAATAGATTCTCAGATTGGACATAGGACTAATAATGGTTAAACCAACAAACGATTGAGATACGATTTCTTTAGCAACACTAAATCATAATGCATTCTGCAAACTAAATTTTCATAGTGGATTAAATCAAAAATTACTTATTAAATAAAAATAATCGATGAAATATTTTTCAGATTCGTTGAATTTCTTTTTCATGTTAATTTATTCCGATTGAACAGTAAGGCGGGTTTTTTTTTTTATCAGTGCTCCGCATTAACAACTTCCAAAATAAATGCATTAAAAAATAAAGTATTAGCTCTCAAAAATATGAATCGTTTTATATAAAAGAAATAAATAAAGTATTTGACTATCAATGATGATGATTACTATCTATGATGTGACATACTATTATCAATGATCAGTGTATTACTATTTGATGACAATGCGTTTTGTTTTATTGCTATTCAGCAGAGTATGTCTACTTTCTATCGCCTTTATTACTTAAAGTTAACAAACAAGGATCGCTTTGTTAAAATGTGTTCTACAATAGTACATTAAAGTGTACTGTATGATATTCATACATCTGATTTGAATACTTTATTTTTTAATAAACATCGCCATATATTATCCATAAATAACTAACATTTATATCATAGAACAAACACATCCAAAAGAAGCGATTAAAATCTGTCATATAAAAAAAAGTTTACAAAATAATATACTTTTTGAAATTTTCAATAGCAGTGCATTAGAGAAATCATGTTATAGCAGGTTGTACTTGCAATGAAAGAAAAACTTTAGTTCCTTAAAGCTGCAATTAAAAATGTCCATTTTTGTAGGTCTTATTCATAAATGCTACTTTAAGATATCAATTATTGCTTTCTTTGTGTACATTTTTAAGAAGCAAAAAAAAAAAAAAAAAAAAAAAAAAACATTTTCTTGTAAGTCACAGTTTTTCCCTTCCATTAACATTTTGCGACACACCCCAAAACGCCCTCAGTTTATTATTATAAAAAGTACCCTATTATCATATTCTAATTGGAATTTATATCATATTTTAGATTATTTTATGGGTGACCTACTTTCGTGCTTTTATTTACCGTTTCAGTCTCTACTCATTGATAAAGAGTTAGTAGAACAAAAAATTGTTGCTGCATATGCATTTCTATTTTTAAAAAACAAGTGCATTTAGCTTTGAGAAAAAATGAAAAAGGAAATTTAGGTGGAATTTTTTCTATCCGTTATTTAGGAATATATTTTTTTTCACTATACGAATTTATAAATATCCAAATATGACGACGGTTACTATGATTATTTCAAATGAAATTTTACTCTGTTATTTGTTATCAGTTGTTTATTTGTTCGGATGAATAAAATTCCATTGAGAACTACTTCGTTATTTCCGTCATCTTATCGGATATTATTTTAATAATTAAAATCACTGTGACTTTGATTTGTGTACACAAAAATACAACAAATTCTTATCTCTGAGTAGGTATGATATAGAAAAAAAAATGAAATGTGATATTTTCAGTCAAAAATTTCATATCAAACATATCTTAACATCTAAGATCTAAATTGATTTAAAACATTTGGATTAACATATTTTTTGAAAATGGATTATTTCAGATTACATTCATGGAATCTAATCTAATAAATCAGATCTATGTACAATATCTAATTTCATTTAAGAAAAGTCAGAGCTGTACTTCTCGCTAAAAGAGCATTTATTATTTGTAATTCCTATTAACATTATATACATTATACCCAATTAGAGTTAAAAAATTTATCTTGATTCTTAATACTATCTATACAAAATTGAAATTCGAGGAATTTAGAACATTAACTACACATACGTTAAAAATTAGAAAACTATCAACAAGATAAAAAAATACGTGTTTTAGAAAACATTACATGAAACACAGTGGTATGAAAATCCAAAATACTCCATTAGATTAGTATTTAAGCCTATATGCGTATTATACATTCCGCGGCAATGGAAATCAGGATGTTTACGTCATCAAATCTTCGTGGCGTTTAATTTTATTCAAACAAGGTTGTAAATTCTCAAAAGAGAAATATTATTTAAAGAAAACGGTATCCAGAGGTAATATTTCATTATTTTATCATATTGAGTTCGAAATATAACTCCTTTCACACGCTTAACATAAACAAAAATGTGAGTTATCTAGTTTTTATAAATATTTATTAAAACAATAAAATTTTACGAATAAAAAGTAAACTTTGCTGCATATATTTTTGCAATCGGGTGCAAGATAAAAGTGCCTTTGATTTTCCTTAACTCTGAAATCCTTTGAGATATTACATTAGTCAAATGTATTTATAAGTAGAGAAAATCACTTCATCATCTTGCATCAAATATAAAAAAAAAACACCTTTATTCTTCTAATCCTAGAAGATAAAGTATGTATTTTGCTACTAAAAATGCTTTTGAAATCTTTTTACTTAGTTTTTATACAAAATTAACTTTTTCCAATAGATGAGACAAGAATTCATTAAAAGTTCCAAGAAATGTCTACAGAATATAATTCAAATTTCATCAGTTCAATGCTTTATTTATTATTTTACAAGAGCTCTATGAATATAACGACAACTTGTTTTTTATTATCTTATTCCAGATTATTTCTCTAAATCATTTCAATTGCTAATAATCTAATAACATAATTTACTTTTTTCGGTTGGGGGGGGGGTTACACGTGCATTCAAGAAAACATTTTCTCCCTCGTTCAATCGATTCTTTTAACACTAACATTTGAAACAATGATAAAAATATTAATATTTCTTAATATATATCCCTTTACTTATAGCAGGATCAATTTCGTAATGCGATCCCCTTCGGCGGAAAGCATCAAGAATGAGAAAAAAAAATTGTGAAATATCAGAAAAAAAATGCAAGACTTCCACATATTTTTTAAAGTAGACATTTTTAATAGCAAAAGTATAGTTATAATCTATACAATATGAAGCTTTTTTTCCATCACTCCCAAACAAAGTTATTCAAAATGCCTTGGCGGCATTTTTTTTCTACTACTACTGTTAGATTTTCTAGACTACCGTTAGATTTTGTTTAAATTCTGTTGAGTTGAAATCTAATATTATTCATCACCTAGGAGAGTCAGTTTTATAGTTGAGATTAACACTAACATCACCACCAAAACCCGTCTCCCAGTTAAATAAACGTCCTGTCTTTGTCGTAAAATGAAAATTGAGAATAGATGTCGACTTTATAATCATCCCTTTTTCATTGGATCATCCATCAAAATTTAGTTGTTTGTTCCTAAATAGATCGTGAAAAACTTCATAGAAAAAAGTCTGATAAATAAAATAATTGTCTCCTTATTCCTCATTCAGAAAAAATATCGAGTGCACTATTCTCAAAATTAACTTCGGTTAAATTAACCAGGGTTAAAACCATGTATTTCTTTTAAAGTGCATTCTTCTTAAAAGAATGTATACATAATATAAACATTAATGCTTCATCTAAAAGAAACTGCTTCTTGGTAGTTAGGGCTTTCAATTGGATGCACAAATGACAGTTGAATTCACCATTGTAAAAGAAAGTTTTGTTTTTAATACTTCTCTCACATATAATTTGCACTCTCTAAGAATTTTTTTTTATTTATGAATTTTGTTGCATACATGATATTTCGTTATTTATAATATTCTGTTAATTACAGCATTTTAACGGACACTTATTCTGATACATCTGGAATTATAAAATTCTTCAAATAGATTTTTAATTTCACAATTAAAGAAATAATGGTCACTATAATTACTTTGTATTTAAGAAACTACGAAAAATAAAAAGTTTTATATTATAAAGGAAGATATTAGGTGCTATACACAGATTGATAGACAAAATCAGTCATTCTTCTCTTTGAAAAAAATAAAAGGAAGAAATCTTACAAGTTATTCTTCAGAAACTAAAATGAAATTATGTCACTTACCGACCACAGCTACGGACGCAAAGCAAGAATCGCCTCCTCCTTGGTTTTCGACGCTCACTACGTATTTGCCGCTATCATCGGCCGTCACATCGTTGACCGTCACCACCGACATCTCTCTCCCATCCAGGATGGACAGGCGACCGCCTTCGTCCGACAGCACCCGGCCCTACGGCAGGGAAAAGTACAGGGAATTAGCGGGAACACTTTTTCCCTTTTCGTCACTTCTACACTCTTGACAGGAGAGAAAGAGTCTCCCAATTAATTGGATAGTCCGGGTTTGACAGATCCGTCCAAGATAATAAGCGACGGAAACAAAATAACAGCAAAAGATTAAAGCGAAAGCTTTGTTCTGGCAACTTAATATCCTGATGTTAGTGAGAATCGCGCCTTAGTGTAAAACTTGTTTCCTCGCACAATTAATGAGCAAAAGAACGATCATTTTTTATTTAAATTTCTTTTGATTTTTATTCTATAATCAGAAATTTCCTTTTTGCTTCGTCTATTTTCACTATAATTTGAATTCTTTTATTTTTCAAGCAAGACATTTCGTTAGCGTAAAAATAGTGCAAAATATTTATTTTATCAAAATTTTTTTTACATAAAATAAACTTGCATATATATCTAATTTTTCCCAGAAAGAATCGTTCATTATTTCGTTTCATTAAAGAAAATTAAATAATTGCAAACACAGAAAATTTGAATGTTAATTTTTAAATTGTGCTGCGATTTTTCATTGCATTAAGCATGTTCCTTATATCAGTGTATTTAAAATAAATGGCTAAACTGAAGCAACTATGAATGATTTTCAATTATTTATAGATAATGAAACTATTCAAGAAATTTTTTGAAAATTAGGACCGAAAAAAATTAGGAGTGAAAAAACGAAAATTAGGACCGAAAAATGCTATTCATCGATGCCGATTTGAAAGCAGGAGCTGGAATTGAATCGTATCAGAAGATTCCATTTAATAAATGTTTCTGTGAAAGCTTCACAGCAACTTTTGAAAACATTGCTAAATTCAGAAATGTTATAAGTATTGGATTTTTGACTCAAATAGCTCTCTTATTTAAAAGATTCCCGTTATAATCTTCTATCACTTATTCGACTATTTTCCTTAGTTATCTATTTAAAAATAATAATTTTATATTTAAGACTTAGTTCTTTAAGTTCGTTTCAGAAGAAAAAAAAAGTGACAGTTTTAAATTGCTTGATGAACAAGTACAAGATGATATAACCTAGATAAACTAATCTTTATACGTTCTTTCTTCGGTTTGTAAATGAAATTATTGAAAATTATTTTAAAAATTGAAAGCCGCACAATTCAGTATGAGTAATAATGAAAAAAAATTTTACATAGTTTGAAATGAAAGTGAATCCGAAAAATGCTCATGATATACTATTAGATTTATGAGTTTTGTTTTTATATGTTTCAGTACTACATGAAAAAATTATATATTGACCCTATAATAGAGCTTCCTATTAATATCATGGTATATATATATATGCAATGTATCAAAAATTCATTCATTCATACATACATATTACGTATATTCATTTAAGAAAAGCTACAGAATAACGTCAATAAAGGTATTGAACAAGAAAATTTTTTATGTTTACTAAAATCTCCGTGTTTTTATTTAACATTTTTTCTCGGATATTTGTTCTCAAACACAATTCAAAAAGATGCATCATCTTGACATTTTTTTTTTTCAATTTTGATTGTTGAGAATACTTACTAAGTGGTGAGAACATTAATTTTTGGAGAAAATTCAAATTCAAACAATTATATGTATTTACTTTTCAGACCAATAAACTAGTCCCTGCATTATGTAAATGATTATATTTGAAAATACTTTTCAAAAGTCAAAGGCTATATATATATATATATATATATATATATATATACTATGAAATATCACTACAAAAATTATAATGATTCTAGTAATGTTTCAAAAATACCTGATCTTAAGAATTTTATTAATCCAAAAATGTTTATACCTCTGGTTCCTTTTATCCAAACTGTCTCATACCTACATTTAATATATATAATTAAAATAAAATTGCTTACAGCATGAAAATGCAAAAATTAAAGGAGAATGAACTTACAGACTCACTCATTGCCCACGTGGCTCATAAAGATTGTAAGCGCTCGCTACAACGTTCAAAAATCGTAATTTCAATTTGAAAAAATAAAATTTTGCATTTGGCTGTGCAGTCTTGGTGATGAGAAAATCACAGAATAGCTTTCATTGTATTTGATTTAAAATATAAATAAATATGCTCTTCATTTTATTTTATTTTATTGTAATTCTTGATAAAATTGTTAACTGCTTCAGGATTTGAAGCTATTGACGTAAAATTATAAATTTAAAATAATATTATACTTTATTTCTTGAAAACTATTTTATTTAATTTTTTTCCTAGTTGAATTGAATTTTACAGGAAAATGTTGTCCTCCCGCTGGTGTGGCGTGGTGTGGAGAGGGGAGTGCCAGTTCAGGTGTCGTCCTCGTTATCTGACCGTGGTTCAAAATTACGAGGTCCGTCCCAAAATAGCCCTCGTGTTGCTTTAAAATGGGGCGTTAATATATAACTAAACTAAACTATACAGGAAAATGTTAGTTACTTAAAGTGACTGTAACTGTCACGATCGAAGAAAAGAGAGACGAAACTTTTGTTAAATAGAGACTTTTATTATATAATAATGTAAGTTAGCATATAAAGGCGCTGCGAAAGTATTTTGAATCATTTAGATGGGAACTATTATCCAAAGCAGAATATAAGCTTTAATATATTGAATTACATAAAAAGGAATTGTTTTCTGTTCTATTAAAGTATTTTTGTTTATTTAAGTTATTTGGTGTGAAATTTGTGAAAAATTAATGCATCGAATTTCACCCACTTTCTATTATTCTATCAATCCTCCGTAAATAATAGAATAGCGGTGAATAGCAGCAATTCATTTTTAATTTTCCAAGAATTAACAAATGTGAATTCTAGGAAAAAAGGGGAATGTTTATATATAAACAAATCACACTTATGAAACCTTTCAGTTTAATTATTTTCCTTCACTTCTTTTCAGAATTATCAAAATCTGTATGATTCTATTAATGAAAAAAAATTGAATAAAATATTTATTTAACCTTTATTTTGAAAATGAAAAAAATCAATGCGAGTGATTCTTCTCGAGACATTTTTTTTCTTTTAAAAAAAGGTGTTATACCATCCCTCTTATAAAACTGCAAACTTTGGTTGAGATAGGCCGAAAACGGGTATGACATTGGCGAACAATAGCTATGAAATATTGATCTTTGATGTGAATCTAGTAGTTTTGCTGAATATGTCATGTGAATTTTAGTGGTTAATCTCTGGCATGCGGTTTAAAATACCCGAAAATCGAATCAGTATTTTGGAAAGCCCTTTTTCGACTATTTTGAAACCACAATTTGACAAATAACAGAAATTGTAATCTTAATATCACATAACAGGTTTCATTTATTTGTTATTGCATTTTTGAGTTGGAATGTTTACATTAATTTAAAATTAGTGCCAGCCAGACAATCAACCTTTTGATAAATTTGTTTTAAAATTTGACAAAAATCAGTATTTTAGATATTTAGTATGTCAGCAAATTTTAGTGATCCAGATCTTTACATTTGAAAATTATCTTATTCACAAATACTCAGAAATCAGTACTTAAGTTACATTAACGCCCCATATTAAAGAAACACTGGGTCTACTTTGAGAAGGGCATTGTCATTTTACATTGCGGTCAGATGGCCAGGACGACCAGCGTGCTGACACCAACCTCTCCAAATTTACACACCACACGTGGTGGAGAGCGTTTAACCTGGCCCCAACGGATTTAGCGTGCACCAGACCAGTTTACACGATGGTGTTTAAATTGAATCGGGTTTCTAATCGGAAACCCCCCGGTTCCGAAGCCAAAAACTGACTACCAGGCCATTACGATCCAGTAGTCAGTGCTTCCTCAATTTTTAAATATTTTAATAGCGTTTAATAGCGATAATCAATAAGCGTCAAACAATAGAAACAAAAATGAGAAGCGACCAAAATTACTGATTTTTACCCCATATTTTGCACTACAGATGTAATTAAAAATTATCAAAAATTAGTTTGTAAAGGGATAAAAAAAGTTTTTTTAGGAACGCCTATGTTAATATAGTATAGTATAGGTGATTAAGGACATCACCATCGTAAATCGCGATTCACTCTGAAGTTTTAGCAATAACCATTAATGCATGAACTCAGAGGTCACTGACATTCATTTATTTTTGATATAAACTAGATATGTACCGTTCAACCAATTAGATGGAATTTACAGAATTAATAAGTAGTTGTGAACAATGCCAACCGAATAAAAAATGGACCAACTTTTCTGGAGAGTTTCGAACTATGCAGATAATCAATCACCCAAAGCAGCACTTAGGAGATATTAAATTAATCAAAACTCCCATGAAATACCTCTTAAACAAACTTATTTTCTTGTTAAGAAACTCACTCGATACTTGAAGTAATTTTAATTTCCTTTTATACGGAATACGCACAGAAACGGAATATGCACAGAAAATTATTGTAATTGCTAAAAAATTCGAATTCGAGATCTTGACAAATCTCTACTTTCGGACCTTCATGAGACTAGAAAATCCATTTTTGGAATTATGTCTATTCATCTGTCTATACGTTTGTGAACGAAATTGTTCAACAACTTTTTCAGTTAGACGTATGAAATTTGCTATCTAGATGCTACATCATATTTATCGATATCTGTCAAGTTTTGAAGGAAATTCACTCAGAATATATCTATTTGTCCTAATGTCTGGGGCCGCGATGGTCTGGTGGTAAGGTCACGGCTTCGGAGACAGAGGACATCAGATTAGAGACCTGATTCCGCCGAAGAAACGTCATATAAGCGGGTCTGGAGCATATTAAAGGTGTCGGGGCTAAACGGCCTTCTGCCGGTGTGGTGTGGAAGTTAGGAAAGGGGTAGTGCCAGCACTGGTGTCATTCTGGTCATCTGACAGCAAATGAATGGTGATATCCTTACCAAAATAGTTCTAAAACACGGCTAATTAACCAATGTATCGAAATTTTTCCAAATTCACAATCGAGATGTTTTAATAATTCGATTGAGAAGATGTCTCTACAGGTATGTATCCAAGTTTTAACGCATGTGCATCAAATTTTGTTCCAAAATTCATTGTAGCTCTTGTGATATACTTTTTTTCCTGAAAACTTAGCCCCAAAAGAGTCAACCCGCCGAGATCCCTATATTAAATAACTCTCAGCTTCTCAATAAATGTCAGTAAAGAGAAAAAATGAATTAAACATTCCTACAGTTAATCTGTCCTAAATATGAAGTTTTTTACTATCCGAGTGGGAAAAAATCATTCATTTTTTTAAAAAAAATACGACAAGATTAATGTTGAATTAAAATTATCTAATCTGAAAGTAATATAAAGTATCTAATATTATAATTGCCATTGAAGCTTGAGCTTCAGGATAAGTAGTTATATAAATACAAATAAATTTAACGTATGGTCCTTTAAAAAGGGAGCGTTGGAAATTGAGGGTGGAAATTTTATAGTTATTGTGAATAATTCAAAAACTATTTGAGATACGAGCATAATTTTTTGAATTCCGAAATTTGAGGAAGTCAGCTTTGTTCTTATGCATAAACTTTGATGCGTTAATTCATTTTTTTCCACATTCATATTTAAAAATTCATAAAAAATATCAAATTGGCACTATATCGGGTTTTATTTCGTAATTTTTAGAAACATAAAAATTTTCTTTAAATAATTGAAAATTTTTGAGAAATATTTTATAATATTTGGATATTATCGAAAGTTCCTAAGACTTGTTTAACATTGGAAAAAAAATTTTTTTAAACCCTGTATATCTCGAAATTATCTACAGAATTCCATGAAATTTTGCTGCCAAGTTAATTTTAGGATGCAAATCGATTAAGCGAAAAAAATTGCTAGCATAATCGAAAAAGTTTGAGTTAGTAGTTAATTAACTCGATCAACCAATGTGTCTATATCAGCAAATCTACAACCTCAAATAATTTCAATCGACACCAAATTTGTGAAAATGCGATAATGAATATAAAAAGTTGCAGAGCAGTTCCATTTTTTTTTTTGTTGTAGACGGTCGAACAAAGGATTGAAAATTTCAGACTATACAGGCTAAGCCAGGCTACCTTTTCACTTTATGTATCCAAAAAGTTGGCAATTTGTGTAACTTCTTTTAAATGAAATAATACTTGCATACGCTAACATTACATCAATTTACTTACAGTCCCCCAAAAAAGTATTGAGACACTTGGCATGAATAAATATAAAGCTATTTGTAAAACTTTTTATCACATTAAAATAAAAACAAAATGAGTCAAAAAAAATTTTAACATTTGGTGTACAATTTGTAAGAAAACTTTTATTGGTACTTTTAAATTATAGTTTGATCTAGCTTTTCAAATGTAATTAAAAGGTAAATAGGAGTCAAAAAAGTATTGGGACACTTTTAAAATGACAAATTCGACAAATATATAGAGGATCAATAGAATTGAATTCACTATCATATTTTCAGACTATAATTTGAAAATAAAATTTTCAATAGATAAGATTAATTATAGAAAAAAGGGAGAGAAACAAAGATATATCTGTTGATGTGCGAAATACTGTAATAACTCAATGGAAAATCAGATCGCTGTATAGAATATATCTTGAAATTGAGGAAGTCTAATGTTTTTAACACATCTCCCAAATTCAAGAAATCAAATAATAATGAAAACAAGCAAAGATCAGGGTGTCCAAGGACATTTAATGAAAGTGAAGAGAGGTAAATTGTAAAAAAAGTTTACTTTAATCCAAAAACTAGTGCAGTAAAATTGACTCTGTAATGTAAAATTAAGTTTGGAAGATCTCTAAATCCTGAAACTGAAACTGTGAGAAAGGTTTTAAGAAAATGCAAATATCATGGCAGAATATCTCAAAGAAAGCCTTACATCAGAAAAACACATCAACAAGATTGGCTGGCATTTACTAAAACGTATATAAAACAACCAAAAAAATTTTTTTAATGTAATTTTTATTCGAGAAAGCAAATATAACATTTTAGGATCACATAGCAAGCAAAAAGTTTGGTGGAAATCAAATGCTGCAAAGCATGTAGGACCTACTATCAAATATGAAGGTGGCAATCAAATAGTCTAGTATTGTATGGTAAACACTGGTGGTGGAAACTTACGTTTTATTGATGATAGAATGAATAATTGTGTCTATACTGACATTCACCAGTGAATTTAAAATAAAGAATAAGCAAGTTGGATATCTCAAGACATAACCTTTACATTAATTTCAAGATTTATACTGTACCAAAATAATGATCCGAAACCTGCGTCTGATATTTGTAAATTATGGGTCCTTAGTGTTAGTAAGACTTCTGCAAGAAGTTCAAACTTTAATTGCATGGAGCATTATGAGGAATTATTTGCTGCAGAAATTGTATGAATTTCACATTTCTTATAGGTCGAAAACATTTGGTAAAGAAATGGGCCAAAATCGATGAATCATTTTGAGAAAAATTGATTCAAGTCATGCAAAATATACTATGAGCAGTTATAATAAGCAAGGACTGCCAGTTTGCATTTATTCTTATTTTAATGGGAAGTGTTCCAATACTTTTTTAGCTCGTTTTTTTTTTTATTTCTTCCATTTTCAATTATAACCATAATTACATTAATACGAGAGTTTGGTTTGAATCGTTATGATTGGTATATATTGAAATAATATTCATTTCTTTGTTTTGGTTTCATTTGTACATTTAAATAAAATATTATGATAAAAATCTATGAACTTGAAATGCATCCCAATACTTTAATGCCATTCAAGACAATTTCAAAAAAATTCAAGACAATTTAGAACATTTAACTCATTGACAGCGCATTTTTTTAAAAATCCATATATAGATGTAATATTTGCAATTAAGTTCAAATATTTTTCAAATAAACGAACTTGATTGCATGTTATACGATAATAGTATGATGTAATAAATACCTGCAGTCTGAAAGTATGAAAACACTAAATACCGAAGAACGCGGAATGCAAGAAAAAATTGATTGAACAGATCTACCGATTTCCTCTGGATTAGCAGTTGATGGTTTGATGCAAAAGCATACCAGTATTAGAAAAAAAAATTGAAATTGTACTGGATTTTACAAATTCGGAAGTATCCGAAACATTTTATCGCTTTATTTAAATACTAATATATTAAATTCAAAGAGGCATTTCTATTTCAAACACAGTGTTTTCCATTTAAAGGCAAGCAAGCAAATGAATTTTTGAATTATTTGCATTTTTTCTGAGAATAGTCATTATTTATTGAATGATAATTGGTTATTTATAGAGACGGTAACTTTGGAAATAACCGTTCCTTCGGTAACGCCCTCATCACCTAAATCGACGATTAAAAAAATACTCGCCAAAAATCTTCAACATTTCTAAAGGCAGGTGTCGAAAAATGGATATCAAAAAACTTGATAATTTAAAATCCAGCTAAAAATCAAAATAAGCGAAATTTGTTCGAATTTAACGACTCGATAGGCAAAAGGCAAGTCAGTAGAATATGAGACTTCGAATTGAGTTTTTCATTCTATAATTTGTACAACATTAGATAGAAAAGAGGCGATTAAATTGATTGCATTAAAAAGGGAATTTCTTAAGTTTTTAATATAAAATTAAAAACATTTTTTAATAATATGTTTAGAAGATAGTGCACAAAAAAGCGAAATCTTTCTTAGTTTTTAATTAATAAAATTTTATAAACTTTTAATCTTTGAAATGCTAATAGGGATGTTTCCGTTATTTTAAAAACATGTGTGCTAATATGCAACAAGATTCTGATTTATATAAGACTATTAAGATTGTGATAGACTGTAAGGTGTGTATTTGTACTGTAAATTTGTATAACATAAGTATTCATAAAGGAATCACTCACGGAAATATTATGTACTGTTGTTGCCGCTCATTATATTTTATTGTTCACGATTTGAACTGAACGGGTCATCATTTCATAACTTTTTAATCTTTTTGTTTTAAAAAATTAATGTGTGTTTCAAGAACAAGATACCAAATATTCTTTTAATTTCAAAAAAAATGTTTCATAACGATTTGAGATAATTTTTATGTTTTATATCCTAAAGGCATGGTAAAATTATGGAAAAGGGAATTTTTCTCAATAATATATCAAACCGCATGCTAAAAAATCCCTACATAACATCTTTCACAAATGCAGCTGCGCAAATAATTGGAATGCACCGTGACTTGTCCTCTGCGTTTTTTTAGGTGCCCAAATGGCAATGTGTTTTTTTCCGCGCTATTCTAAAAGGAGCCAAAATATGTTTGAAGTACGAATTAAGATCAGTTATAATTATTTTGAGATGGAGATCTTATTATAGTCAATCTGTATCGAAGATATTCTATAAAGCACATAGTCTTATTATTTACAATTCTGCTGCAAATATCTATACTTATAATAAAGCTCAATGTGTGTGTGTGTGTGCGTGTGTGTGTGTGTTGGCGCTCTACAGGCCAGACCGTTGGACCTACAGCTACCAAATTTGATACATGTATACCTTGGAGATCGGGAATGTGCACCTAGGAGCCCTTTTTTCGAATTTTTAATTAGAATTTGAATTAATTAAAATTTAAGCGAAATTTCGATGTTTTACCGTTATAACTTCCGAAAATATTATTGCACAAACATAATTTTTATATCAATTTAAAGATAAAAAAATTAGCTTTCTATTGGTATCAGTGTTTTTAATTTATATCGTAAGCGTCTATTTTTAACGAATTTTTAAAGAAATATTTTAACCATGTTTTTATCACGTGACGGGATAAAATAAAAGAATGCCGGAAGTTAGAATTAAAAAAAAACTATCATCGCAAAATAAATCTAAAGAAATGCAACTTTTAACACGTGACTGGATAAAATAAAAGAAATATAAAAGGTGATATTTTCTAAAAAAATAAATGCAAAGCAAAAGATTCTATGATCGTAAAAGGATTCTATGAAGGTAACTAATTAATTCAATAAATCTTCTTTACGGTAAACCTGATCGAATTTAGACAGGATATGCATTGGAATCCCGACTTAATGGCATATTTCTATTGTCGTTTGCAATATCTGTATCATTAATCAATATTTTTTTTCATTATAAAATGTGATAGTTTCTAAAAAAATAAATGCAAAGCTAAGGTTTCTATAAAATCTGCAAGAGCATGTCAAATGGAAAAATGATGTTTTATCACCGTGTTGCCATCATTTTGAAGGAAGTTCAAATTAAAAAAAAAATAAAAATAAATAAAAACTATCATTACAAATTAAATCTGAAGAAATGCAACTTTTAGCACGTGACTGGATAAAATAAAATAAATATAAAATGTGATATTTTCTTTAAAAAATGCAAGGCAAAGGATTCTTTGATCTTTTGCAATATTTAAATCATTAATTGAATAAATTATCTTTATTTATACAGGATTGAATTTATACAGGATATGCATTCAAATTCCCTTCCAATGGCCAATTTGTAAAATATTATTAATAGGCATATATATTGTTTAATACTATTAATCTGATCTAAATGAAGTAAATAATTACATTTTATGTAGTTTAAGTCAAACAATGCATTTATGAATAATGAGTTTGAGATTTCTTCATACTTTGCTCTGTGAGCCATATTTTACAAAATATTTTTATTAATATTTTAAATAAAAGTTGCTACATCAATCATTCTAAATCAATCATTAAAACTGACTGATTTATAAAATTAAAGAATATTATTAGGAAAACGTGTTCTTTTAGAACTTTCAGTCCATCATCTTAAAGAAAATAATAATTTCAGGCCAATCAATGCCCGGAGTTACTTCAAGGCTAATGAGTATGTGATTTAATTGAAATTTTTAGAACCCATTATTCATGGCAAACCAGCTGGTCGCCAAAGGCGGCTAGTAAAATAATAAATGTTTTGGAGGATACAAATTAAATGTTAATGTAACAAAAAACTCACTCTCTCTGACTCTCTCTCTCTCTCTCTATATATATATATAATATCAATTTTTTTTTACTTCATTAAATATAGCAGTACTACAAGGATAATAAAAGAAATAAAATGTTATTGAGAAAAAAATTAATTATCAAGAAAATTACAAAAAATATTTGCTCTTCATAATTATACAGTAAAGTATGTTGTAAATTAATTCAAACAAATACTTTAGTTCAGAAATTATTTTACTAAGGATGAAAATGTTAGTAGATGAGTTATTCGAAGGAAAAAGTTCAAGACTCAGTTTTCAAATATATATGCAGTAAGAATACTGATAAAAAATCTAATAAAATAATATAATTCACAACTTTATTAAAATCATGTAAATTTTTGAATATGTATATATAAAATATATTTCAGTCTGTTTTATCTAAAAAACTCCATGAACACCGTTTTAAAAGAATATTTTGAAATTATATTTGTATTCTTTTTTATGTTTCTTCATTTGCAAATTAAACCAGTGAATCCTATTTAAAATCGTTTCCATTAAGGAAAGTACGTGTCTTAAGAAAAGAAAATCTTGGACGACAACACAACTATTTTTACTTCATATGCCATCAGGCTTATAATATACATTGCAGTAAATTTCCTTTCCCATTTTTCTATTAATGACTTTTTTATACAGACCTCCTTATAATTAAGGAAGAAGTACAATAAATTCAGATTTATTACAGAAAATTATTAATATTTTTTTACTATAAATGCTGGTATTAGTAAAGCACTAAAGCATTTCCCATAAGCGTTACAATCAGGGGATATTTTCTGAAAGTCCAAAACTGGAAGGAAACATATCATTTCCGCGGTAGGTCTGAAAAGAGAGCACTTCTCTTAAACTTTCCGGAATCGAGTGCGGAGGATGGTATTCATAAATAAAGGGAAAGATATTTTTTTTCTTTCTATGGCACTGTCAAGACTTATTAGAAAGAATTTTTTCTTTATCTTCGTTATAAATTAAAAGCTGTTTTAGAAAAAAAAAGATGAATTATTTTCAAAATAAATTACTCATTTTCCCTTTTATACCTCTTCGAGGTTAACTTCAAAAAAATTCTTTTACGTTTAAGTCAACTTCCTTCTTTTCAGAGCAAACGTTCTATTACGAGTAAATAATAATATATAAAGTTAGTTTAACTTCGGGGGCAAAATGCCTTTTGTAACGTAAAGAAGAAGTTAATTTTTTTTAAAAAAAATTAATAGTTATTTTTTTAACTTTTGCGTTTTTTTTGCACTTAATCTAATTGAAAGTTTGTCTAAGTATCGATCATCTTGAAAGTGGCAAATTATTCGAAAAGGTTGTAAATAATTAAAAATAGCAAATTTTATAACTTGCAACGTGACACATTGCATCAAACTGCAAAATCAAATCGAAGTCGAAAGAAGAACGGATAGCTCGACAGTATGATCCTGTCGCGATTAAGAATTCGTTGTTTCAAAATTTGTTAAGAGGATTGCATTACGCGCCTATGCGTTACATATAATATGCTATAGTACTAAATCATCTATATTATTAGATGGCACCTTTTCTAATATAGTTAAGATATTGCAAAAAAGGGCATCTAATTAAATAGCAATAAATGTATCCAAAATTCAGTGAACGAAGTATCTCCTCAATCTTACCTTATAAGAACAATTGACGAACGGAGGTATTTCGTAGAAAGATTTATTCGAATGAGAAGAACAAAGGCTGCATTGTGAAATCATTGATAAATAAACAAGTGCCTCATTGGAATCTTATCCTATTTGAAAACTAGAGAGATTTAATATTTTTGTATCTGATGGTCGCAGAGTGATTGGGAGAAGTAAATTTTACATACTTGTAATGATGAAACATACACACAAAAAGAAACCTTTGAAAATTTTGAATGATCTGGCGAATGCTTGGCAAACGCTGAGAATGGCAGCATGGCTCGTCAAATCTTGACTATTTGTCCGTATTGATAGTATAACTTTTACTTCGTTTAAATATTTTAGAATTCATTTTTTAAAATTGTCAACACTTTTTATAGGTATCAGAAATAATATTGTATTTTATTTCGATAATGATAATATGCATTCAACATTCCTTATAATGTTTCTACAGACCTCTTAAAATCCTAAGAGTATCATAGCAATATTTATTCAGAAATTTCTTTAAAAAATGATTAATTCTGTGCCCAGATATTTAAAAGCAATATTGGATAATCTATAACTCTCAAAATTCTAGAATATTTGACAATTTTAAAACTTTCTTTAAATGTTCAAATACTTTGAGGAGTAACTTATAAATAACATTTAATTCTTAATTATCTAAGAATGTTTTGTTTTACATTCAAAACGATATACATAATTCTTACAGAAAACGAGATGATTTAAAAAAATGTCTCCATTGAATAAGAATTTCATCAATAGAGAGAACATTATTTCAAAAGATGCTCACAAGTTTTAGAATTTTTTTTATTGTAGAGTTAACTTTATCTAAGTGAAAAATTATAAATCGAAAAATAATTTGGAAATAACCTTCAATTTCTAATCAGAAACATTGGACTTCTTTCTATCACAATCAACTGAAATCATATTTTATGAAAAACAAATGCTAAAATGTAAGAGAAGAAAATAGGATTTGAGTGCTTAACATTCAGTAACATTCAGAAATTGCTCAAAACATTCAATATTGCTAAAGATATATCTATTGTTCCTTCTTATCTCTGAATCTCTATGTGTGCTTTGATAATAGGTAATTAAAAAAAGTGAGACAATATAAAGCTTTACTATTTCAACAACAAAACTATTTAAATATGCTATAGCAAGGTGGTGAACTTTTATGGATCAATGTGCCATTTTTTTCTAAAGAAATGTCTAATGAGGTATAGACAAGCCATCAAATAATTTTGGCTTGTGATTATTGGGAAGATAATAAAAATAAATACTAATAACTCAAAACTCTTAATTTAATACGAAAAAATACATTTTGCACTGTATAGTAGTAAATTTTTTAGTTATACGTGTAATTCCAAATAAAGTAACATTAGTGTGATTTCTGTTACAGATAGACGACAAATTACTTATATTAGGATTGTAAGATGCTACTTTTAGCAGAATGCATGTTGAATTAAAGTCATCGCTCAAATAGTTTCTAAGCGAGTCTTTAGTGTTAATCATCTCTGAAAACACTGATTCTCAGGCATAGATTAAAATATGGTTAAAATAGCACGATCCAGTTTCTTCAAACTATTAAATGTTTGAATCGAATTCTATATTTCCAAAATTTTGTTAATGGCATTTTTACTTATACCGCTTGTTAATCTTTCTGTTTCCAACTTTTTCCTTGTTTCAATAATTTTTGTAAATCTATATTGAACAAGATTGGAAATCAATCAGTTGCCTTTCAAATTCTTCAATGTTCAACCAACCGAAATGGGACAAATTCATTTTATCAAATGAACTCACATGAAAGCCGTTTTGCGTAAAATGCAAACTGTTTTGATCGGCGGCGTAGCGTGCCATCAATGGTGTCGCGTGCCAATAATTTGTAGCATACCATCAATGGCAAGCGTGCCACTGATTTGCCGTTCCTGCACTATAGTCACATAATCTCTACTTTTTCGATCTGTTCTTTAATTTTTAAGATAGGGAAAGTAGATATTTGAAATTGATGACTGATCAATTAAAATTATTAAGCAATAATTAGTGCCCAAAATTGTAG
>JAPMOQ010047600.1:12405-87326 GCA_026543055.1 Argiope trifasciata | reverse complement strand
GGTATAATAATGAGGTTTAGCTTACTACATTATTTACTTTTTAAATCTTACCGCAGAATTAAATATCAGTGAAAACACAACACAATTGAAATTCTAATACAACAGAAATAGCAACAGATTTTTCTAGATTTCTAAAAAGGTTGTATCCAAATAACAAACAAAAAAGAGAGAGAGAGAGAAGAGAGAACTTGCTGAAAGTAAAATGATGTAGATTTCTTCAGATAAAAGCAACCTATGAGCTAACTTAAAAAAATAATAGTTTTGCACCATCTTCTATTGTAGAATTCTACTGCTGATTTATGAACTGGAACCGAAAGAGCAACAATTATTATTTTTCAATTGTTACTTTTGTTTTGTAAGGATGCTTTTATACTGAATTTTTTAAATAATTGAATTTCTTAAAGCAAAATTAAATGGTGCAAAAATTTAATCATTCTCAAAAAGCGATTTAAAATATTAGAGTTGAGAAAGCAAAGTTACAATTACAAAGAAATTACGTAAAAGAAAAATTACTAGAAACTCAGCAAAAGACGATATTTCTAAGCATTTTAAAATAGTAAAAGACATTTAACAGTCAGACAAGAAAAAAAGTGGGAAAAAAATGCAAAATTATAATTAACGGCAAAACTGAGCAACAATGCTTAAATTATAGAAGACAGCTGTTTGATTAAATACAAGATAAAATAGTACAATCGTCAACAAAAAAAAGGAGCATCTCTGTAACTTTATTAATTATGATTGCATATTTACAAAATTAGTGCCGATGGAAATGTATTAAAGGGAAATATTTGTTGAGATAAACAAACCAATTAATCGAGTTAATTAGCTATTATTTCGAAATTTTTCCATTACAGAAATAGAGGTTTCATAATATCTAGCTATTAGTTTGCTCACCTAAATTATAGGGTTTTTATGATGTTCATTATTAATTTGGGATGCATTTCTTTTTTTAAAAAATAGCACTTCACCTAGTGATGTAATATGACTAAAACACATAAATTCAATTAAAGTTGTTTGTTGCAAATTACAAAATGTTTAAATTACGAAATAAAAAATGGAAATAAAAATCCTACTACTGATATAAGGATTGGCATTTTATAAGTTATTGAATGTTTTGATGGACACTAAACTCAACAATGCACTTTTTCTGAAAGTATTCCATAAGCAATTATAGTTACTAGTGTAGTTTTTTTATCAGCGTGAAATTCTAATATACTGTATTTTTATATTAGTAATAAAAAACGAAAAATGGTTGCACTATTACGGCATCGAGACATGCAAATGAAACTTGTTTGCTTGACATTTGAAAGCATGTTGATTGCAAAAGTAAAAAAAGTGTACTACTGAAGTATTAAAAAATCTGGACTTAAAAACTCATCTAATAACAAAGGATATGAATGTGATTTGGGGCTTTTGTATTTATAAACACGTGTCACAAATTATTGAAAAAAGCCACACATTTTTAAAAAAAATGAAATGCAAACTTATTTTTTCGAATTATTTAAAAATAAATATAAATATTTTCTCGAAATAATTTTTTTAATTTAATTCTTACCCCTTTCATCCAGGTGACCTTTGGTGGCGGATGTCCGTTGAAACAGATCGCTAGAGTTACTGATTCTCCTCGAAGTACAGTAACGCTCTGGGGCCCCTTGACGATTCTGGCCGGACTCTCCACAGGGGAGGAGATTCGCTGGAGGTCCGTCTTGAGTATCAGGGCCTGAGACTCCTCGTCCGGAAGATCCTCACACTCTTCTTCAATGAGAGGGCTAGAGTATCTGAAAGAATAATTTTTTTGCAGTATTTGATATCTGAAAGACTAGTGCTCTATTTTAGTATTTGATGTCTGAAAGAATAGTGTTCTTTTTTAGTATTTGATGTCTGAAAGAATAGCGTTTTTCTTAGTATTTGAAAGTAAAAAAAATTATTCTAACATTCCTTTGAAAAAAAGGCATTTAATTTATGTTGGTCTTGAACAAATAGAAGGAGAGAGAAAGTTAACGTCCTTTCAGTGTTTCAGAATGAACTCTACTGATGTTATTATTAAAAAAAGAGAAAGCTGATTTATACTCAAGGTCAGTCTTTCATTTCACATTTTACTCAATGGTTTGACGGAATTTGTAGGATTTTCCTGGTTGACATCGTGCTGGTACATTTGATTTATGGGAGCAACAAATCTCCCATTTTGAGAATGAAGGACTTTTAACGTTTACAGAGTCAATTAGCAATTCTATCAGTATTAAAAGCTGCATTCAAATTTTAAAAATAGTTTCGGCATTTCATGAATTTGGTGACATATTTCTGGATATTTTGCCTTTGGCTATTATTGTAGACATCAATTCAATATGTTTTGACAGAGGTCATTATAACAGGAAAATAAATGCTCATATTAGTCAAAGAGTATCTATCAAATATGTTTCCTGAAAGAAAGCCTTATGATAAGTAGTAGGAATTAAAAAAATTAAATGGAAATTGAAAATTAGAACTTTTAAAGATTGCTTTAAAATGCAGTAAATGAACACTAGCTAAATTCAAATAATTAATATTTCAATTGGTACCACTGCATTTTTTTACCTCGTAGCAAATCTTGAAAGCTAAGAAAATCGTTGTTTTACGTTTAACTTGATTCATTTACCTTGAACTGAATTTTTAAAGCAAACTTTATGAGAATGAATCAAAGAAACATTCTAAAGAAACAAGCATCATGCATATTCACTGGCAGAATATTAGAAAATTATTTTTTATTCATCAATAAGTCTTGAATATCTTAAGCATGCATATATATATACCATATATTAGAGAAATTTATTTAAAATATAATGTTTTGCATATAAAATATGCTGCTTCTAAATTTGTTGTAGTACAATTAGTTATTATTATTCGGCAATAAGTAAAACTCCACTCATGGTAAATTCACCATGATTATTTTTTTTTAAATCATCATTATCTGTATTAAAAAACTTGCCATATATAATTCTTCCTTAAAAGTGGATAATATTGACCAAACTTCAGAATTCTGGGTTTTTTAAAAAAGTTTTAGTTGTTTTAAATCAACACTATTCGAACCTCGTAATTTTGGACAGCGGTCCAATTACAAGAACAACGTCTGAGTTGATCCTTTTCCCCCATCATTTGTATCGATTTGTTATGATCAATATTCCAGAAAACGGATTGCATTCAATGAATTTTTTTTCCTTTCTCCATAATACTGGACTTGCTAAATATAATAATTTCCATCCTTTTATTATTTATAGTTTTGAAGAAACACCAAAAATGACATTGATTCCTTTGGACTGTTTCTTGCAAATGCTTACCCAAATAGCTGAAAAGAATAAAATTTGAAGGAAAATTCAATTTACTTAACCGCGGGAGATATATGTTGTATACAGAGCGATGATAAAAATCTGTTTCCATCTTGACACAAATTCAAAGGGGCAGAAATTTTACCTTTGACATTTTTATTAAGGGATTCCTTTGTTAAACGTGGATTTAAGAAAAGGGCGTCTTAGGTATCGTTAAAAGGAATGCGTAGGTGTTAAGGATTTTTATCCCTTCGCTCAGCAAAACCCAATACTCAGAAGTTTTTTGGACCATATGTTAAAAATAATTAATTTTTAAAAAAATAAGATTTGGATCATGAAATAAGAGGGGTATGGACTAAATTAATGCTAAAAAATTGTAAAATTTATTAAAATTGTATTTAAATAAAAGATATTACATTAGGGTTTTCCTTGTATTTAAAAAACTCCTTACCCTATCTTTCCTTTGAGAGGTTTCTTAATGGGGAGAGATCGCGACACTTGTTGGTTATCGACAGTTTCTTCACAAGGCTCATTGGAAATCGAACTTTCTACTACATCCTCTTCCAATTTAAAATCATCATCATCATCTTCCTAAGAGAAAATAGAAAAAAAAAAAAGAATTATTAAGTAGCGAAGTAAATTTCTGTGCTGTTTTATGAAAGCAACTTCTCTCCAGAATCGATACAGAAATCTCACTACAAGCTACTGGAAGATAAAACTTGCATAGCACATATTTAAAAAATTATGGCTATTTTGGTTTTCTTTGACTGTAGTGGATATATTTTCCTAAAAGGGCCCAGGTGTTGTCTTCAGATAGCAAATACAGTGTTTTTGTAATTTCGTACATATATCATTTTTTATGTAATTGTTATCGATTTTTTTTCTAGGATGTTTAAAAAACATGGAAGAAGCCAGGACTTTTGGGAAAACAATTGTGACCTAATTTATGACAAGTAAATTCAAAGTTTATCTTTTTGCTGTAATTATAATTGTGTGTTTCTGAGTGCTATATATATATATATACGTCAGTTTACATGGAGATTTAGGTATATCTCGGAGCATGAGGAAATGCTAAAGTTAGCTGTTTTATAATTAGCGTCTTTGTTTTTTTAAAGTTAGCGAGTCGAATTATTGAAATAAAAATTTGGAATCGGATAAGAAAATAAAAGAACATTTTAGAATGGAATTAATATGAGCTAAATTAAGATAAAAATTAGAATATATATACATACATACGTTGTGATATTTTTAAATTTAATTTAAACTGAATAAATTTCCTGATTTTTAGCTGAGTTTAGTTCACATTAACGTCATTCTAAAATATTCTGTTTTTTCCAGATCCCATTTTACTTTTTCTAAGTAATTAATTCAACAGAAGCTTTGTAAAACTGCTGAAAATTTGTTAAAAGTCTTACGTTCCCACACTCCAAGCGAAGGGACAAAAATATCACTGACGACAGCTTCTTATAAAAGATCCTTGTGTTTTCCTTGCTTTTTGTTTGATATGAAATGGAAATCCCTATTAAAACATCACAGTAAACAAGATCAAGAATAAAAGGTTTCCCCTCATTTTGCTCTTTGTCATTCTGTGTTGTGCGTGTGCTCACCGCTCCTATAGTACGTCTTCCCTCGTATGAAATAAAACGACATAAAAGAAATTGAAAATCTCTTCACTGTCTTCGAAACAGTCTACTGATTAAAAAATTATATGTTTAGATGAGTGTGTGATAAAACTTTACCTGAAATTTCTATTACATAGTTTATTGCATTTTCTGTAATCACTCTCCACTGCCGATGGACTCAGAGATACTTACCAATGATGAATTACGTCGAAAACTTTATATAAATCTACAATTCTGGTGTAAAGATAATGCACGGAATTTTAATTTGCCAAATTGCTCCATTTTTTAATCTTCATACGCACAGAAAATTTAAGTACTTTTAGAAATTGTTTTACAGGCTTAAGAAATACTGCAGCAAAATCTCTAAATAGAATAAGTTTAAAACATTTTATTTTTCTGTGTTACATATACGAGAAACGAAACGATTTTAATAGCTGTAAAATTACTTATTTGTATAGAATGCCCATTCGGCCTGCTGTATTTCCCCAGCAAAATATATGAAATCAAATTTGGCTACAATTTCTTTTCATCCAATATTGATCTATTTTATTTTTGTATTTGAAGAAATTAATTATGTAATTTGGATTTAAAATAATAAATAAAATTTGAGTTGAAAACTAAAAATTATGTGAAAAACTTATCCCAGTTACAAACAGTACAAAACTATAAATCACAATTATATATAACTTTTATATTATTTTAAAAAGAATTTGCTTCGAACGGTTCTGTTTTGTGCTTGATTTTGAAATATTTTTGACTACTATAAAAAGATATGTGGTTAAAACTTCTGAACAGGAATTAAATACAAATCTTCTTCTCCTTACTAAAAGATTATTTTAAAAAAATGTTTTACATCTTTTCAAAGTATGTACATGTGCTGAAAACATGCAGTCCCTTATCCCTTACTATATTGAATAAAAATTTAATGCCATTAAGTGTAAAGATTTAACGGAATTCTTAGCCTTCGAACATCACAATGTTAAAAAAAGGAATTCAAATTCATTTGTAGGCGGAATTAATTTTGCATAAAATTCAGGGCGTAAAATTTGAGAAAAAAATGAAGCAAATCTCGAACAATCAAGATAAATAAAAATAAAAAAGGGAGGAAAATTTAAAGAAATGAAAATATTTGCAGCAAAAAATTAGGAGCAATATCGATTGAAATAAGATGTCAGCCTGTCAGTTGTAAGTTAATGAAGAATGGAACAATCGGAATGCTTATCTGGCAAAAGGAGTAAAAGGAACAAAAGTTATGTCTTATCTATAGTCATGTACTTCAGTTTCGTTGCGTACATCTTACTTTATATGAATATTTATATGAAGTCAGAGGCATAATGCGTTAACTATGGTTTAATATGAATTGCATTTTTAAACTTCAAAAAAATTTCAAAAAAAAATTTTAATATCATCCTTTTTTAAAATTAAAAAAATCAAAGAATTTATATTTCTGAAATACTTGTAATAGTATATTCTTTTAAGTACAATAAGCAAATTCTGTTCTCTGTTAAGCTACAAATTCCCCGTTATGTAGGAGCATTATGCATTCAGCGCTTACCTGTTGAATGTGAATCAAAGGAAGTGTCCTTCCTGTCGATTTTCCGTCGCCTTCAAAGGACGCTTGAGAGACGGTTGTTGGATAATCACTGGAGCTCTCTGAAACTAATAAACATGTGTTTTGAACTGAATGAGTACTTCCTCAATTTGTTATGCGCGCAACTACATCACCTTTCAACAAAAGGCTCGTTTTCTTTTAATACATTTTGTTGCGAACTCTCACAGCATATGAATACAAAGAAAACAGTACTGGAACTTCAATAAAACTTTTTTTTTCTAAATAGTTGTCGTTTTAAAATTACTTTTCAATTTCGAAATATTTATGAACAAACGGCACCTAGATAAAAAAAAAAGTATATTTATGTTAATAAAAAAATCTTATTCGAGAAATATTTTCAGAAATTATGTATTAAGAAACTAGTTTCAAAGTGCATGATTTTGTTTCATAATTTATACAAAATGTATTTGTTAGAATCATTAAATAATAATAATATGCTAAATTTTAATCAAATAAATTGATTACATTTATTAAACTATTTGAATTATAGATTGGGCTTAATTATTTTCTAGAATAAAGATTGTCAGTTATAATTGAAAAATAATTTATATTACATGCACAAATATCTAATGACATTATTTTTTATGAAATAATGTAAGCATTTATATAAGCGCAAATTCAATCATTTAGTTAAAACTATTGTCTATTTAGAATCAAAAATGAAGGAAAATAATTTTTCTTCAAATAATAAAAAATTTTCAAAATGAAAAAAAAATCATCGTTTGTGAAATTAATTTTATTTAAAGAAGTACATTAATGAAATGTAAATATATTAAAGCCAGTTCAAAAATTTCTAAATTTTGGAATTGCTTCCAAATTTTTCAAAAAAAAATCTCTTTTTGCTCTATTTTAAAGAAAACGCAGCAGAATTCCTCAAAGTTGAAGAGTTACATGTCAAATTTTTATTGATTCTAATAATCATCTTTCTTTCATATTTTAATAAGTTTTTCCATAAAAGAAAAAAGGCAATTAATCTGAAGTAATTTTGCGATGAAAAAAATACTTTATAGGAAAGAAATTTAACAGACAAAAATAATAAATTTCAAAAATTCTTTTCATTTACATTCAAGGTAAGCTTTAATTCATTTAGTATATTAGATTACAGACATTTTTTATATTATTGTTGGAACATCCCCCCCCAAGGACCATTCGGAAATATATGATAAATAATATTTTTTGAATCAATGTTTTGCCAGGTAAATAGAAAACATCTCCGTAAAGATAAGTGAAATCACTTTTTACATTTTATGAAATGAATTATCAAAATAATTTCAAGAGTTGGTTCTTGTGGCATACTTACAATAAGATCGTAAATGAAGAGCACAGTGAGTAAAGTCTTGTATGTCTTACAAAGTATATCTAAGCGAATTTCTAAAACTTTGTTTGGAATTTTTAAAGTACACTTTTAAGAGAATAGAGAACTCTTTGTTATCCCGATACAGTCACGATCCTTACCAGTACATGCATCTTCACACGTAAAACAACACTGGGCTCGAAATCATCCCGGAAGAATTAAGATTTTAAAGATAGCCGAAGAGTACGTGCTTCTGCGGTTTAAAATAAGAAGTTAAGAAAATAAAAATACCTATTGAAAGGATGCGATGATATATTTGGTCAAACTTGATCGACTAACAGGCCTATCATCGAAATGTGGAGCACATGGTTTTGTTTATAACAGAAGGGAGAAATCTTGTATACACAATTCTGTCGACACGACACTTGGAAAACGTGAGCGGAAAAATGCCCTCCGATAAAGATCTCTCTCAGATTTGTGTTTGTGCAGCGGCCTTGCTATGATAACACACGACAACTACACTGGGAATGACATTCCGCTGTGGGGGAAGGAAAGCAAATTGATTCTCCGTGCGTGGGAGTGTTAAGTTACAAAAAACAACAAGCAACGTTGTGGGAAACCACGTGATTAAACCAACAATTTTTTTTATTGGTAAAATTTTTTTATAGTTTAGTTATCAATGAACTTTGTATAGCTAGTTTATGAAATAAAAAAGAATAAATAATCATACAGCTTCATTCTCATAGAAAAATGTAGCTAACTTTTAATAATTTTAAAATTTTTCTGAAAAGTTTGAAGCTAGAATATTTTAACATTTATAACAAGTAATGGTGAATATTTTCTTTTTTTAAATAACTTTACATTTCTAATTTACTTAAACTTTTAACTCACAAATCAGATTAAAGAAACGTAAATCTTTTAATAAATGCATTATATTTAATATTCTTCATTTCAAATTATCTTATTTGTGTATTGAAATCATAGCTATAATTTATGTGTTTTCGTGCACTTTGGATACCATCCACTATGCTTAATATAATTTCTAAAATAACGATTTTATTGTTCAGAGTTTACATCATTTCTGCTGTTTGATTTTTCTCAGTTTTTTCCAGGTGTATGCAAAATTTCAATCTCTTTTTTTTTTAATATCGTCTAACATTTTCCTGCCTTGCAAACACATGTACATAGAACATTTCAAAGCATTTAAAAAAAATTAAGAATGGAAAAAAAGATGCATATTATCTGTTTGATTCTAGAATTACGATTTAAGGCAGATCTCGTATATTATTGTATTTAAATACATGTCTTAAACTTAATTTTTAAAACTCTAATTAAAATTTTTCTATTATTAGATGTAATTCTATAAAAAATTATTAGCATTGCAAAACTTAATTATAAATTGTTTCTCTTTCTTTACACATTTTTCTGACACTTAATGCGGTCTTTTGACAGGATATGATCCTTTGTATCTTCTGATGATAAAATTTATCCTAAATAAACCTAGAACATAATAGCTTTAGTAACAGCAGAGATTTTCTCTCTATTTTACTAAATCTTGTATACGAATCTTAAATCTTAATCACGTCATATATATTTTTAAAATTTCGAACTATAGAAATGTGCTAATAAATTATAAACCTTTTCTCATAGTTCATCGGAATATCAAAAATTAAAGTAATGAAGACGAAACCAATTACTTTTTATATTTAAGCTTTTTCTTACCATTATTTTAAACAAAAAGAATTTATCATTTTTTTTCTTTAAACTAAAATTGAAAGCAGTTCAAGAATTTGTGTGCAGTTGCACATTATTTTAAAATATGTTAAAATAAAGGAGTCAATTTATTTCAATTGCAATTCATTATATAAAGCCAATAGCGTAAGTCATTGTTCATCTTACAACCAAACATATTTCTTTGTAAGAAAATATAAGAGGTTATTCTCGTAAAAAATATCGAAATCATAAAAAATAATTCCATTAAAAATTTAATATCTGAACAAAATATTGATATTATTCGTGAAAAATTATTCAAAAATCTAAAAAAAAACTATAAAAATTAATAATTTGTAACAAATGGATATAGGCATGTGGTGTGTGCAAAAGTCTTTTTGTGCTTTGTCTTCAAAAATACTTTCAAAAATTCTTTATTAATATTAAGCTGAAATTCAATAAACTTTAGACAAACTTTTTATACTAAACAAAGGAAATTAGAAATCCTAATCTTCATATTGGTAAGAAATGTCAAAAATGCTAGCAATATGATGCACAGTAATATAACAAAGTTGGTCAAGAGAATTCAATAATTGTATTAAATAACATTTCAGTCAAAACAGTTCATTTCTCAAAACATGAAATCCATGTTAAAAAATGTGTTACTAAGTCAAAGATTGGTTCCATAGAAAAAAAAGGTTGAAATGCTTAAATTTGCTTACCGATATTGTCGTGTATATGAGGATGGCTCTGATCAACACTCTTCAAATCTTCAAAGGTATCTAAAAGATTAGTATCAATTGACTCAAGGGTCCCTAGGTCCAAATCATTACAACTGTATGGAGGTGACGTATTTTTAAATTCTTCGATGTTTTCATCGCAATTCCGTTTATTATTAGGAACATTACATTTGAGAAAGACCACAGGATTCGAATTATCGGAATCATAAGCGTTATATGACTCTGCAATTATGTTTACGTTTGAAACCAAATCACTTGCAGAATTATTTTCTTTTACTTTTGATTCGAGATCTGGAGTCGATGAGGAAGAATGAAGTTTATTTTCGTCGTCATTTTGCTTCTTAGAACTGTCACTACTTTTTCGTCTTAGAAATTTACTTAAATTGAAAAAGCTACCATCAGTGTCCTTTCGTTCGGAAGTTTTGCATTCCACTACTTTCTCAAGTTCTTTCTCATTACATTTTTTCTTCACTTGAAGAGATTCGTTAACGTCAATCACGCTTTCATTTGCATTTTCTTTCTCAAGTACTTTAAATTCGTGGATTTCTCTCACGGAACCATTCTTAAAATCATTTAATGTTTCTACATTAGCATTTGAACTCTGTAAGGAATTTCTGTGTTTTATATTAGCATTCACTGCAGTTGTATCAAGTCTAACATCCTCGGAACTATTTCTCTTACTACTGTCACTGCTTTTTCGTCGCATGAATTTACTAAAACTGAAAAAGTTTTTGTCATCTGCACTTCTCTCTGTTACATTTTGTGATTTGTTTTCATTGCCGATATCTTCTGGTATTATATTTTCTCTACCAATTAAAACTCCTTCTTTGGAATTTTCTACCATTAAATAGTTCTTTGAAGGAATCGGATTCTCGGCCACGATGCTAAAAGTATTGTTTGGGACGATATCTACGGGGGCGATATATTTTTTTTCATTTTGATCATCGTCGAATTCCATACGATCACCGACTGCCAAATCACTTCGCTCTTTTTCATTTGAAATGCTTTCGTGATCTAGAGATGTATTTACAAGTTTGACTTCAATAAAGCTACTTTCAGTTTGTTTTCTGTCACTATCATAACTTTTTCTTCGCATAAATTTACTAAAATTAAAAAAACTATTATCATTTTCACTTGGGACTGCCAGTTTATTTTCGTCCTTTTCAGCAAGATTCTTCTCATTGCTCATATTTCTCTTGAGGGATCTGGTTTTTTCCAGCGTTTCTTTTGAATTAGCCTTTTTCATTTCTAACTCATGTGCTGCTTCCTTGTTTCTGCCAGTTTTCTGTTGGGCTTCGAAACGCTTCATGTAAGCAGCTATTCTCTCTCTGGTAGACAGCTGAATGGGTGCATCATCAATTGACGACCTTCCCCTAGAATTAACTAAAGTTTCCATTTTTTCACAATTATTTGGAACTACACCTTTAATGGCATTCTTCGAATTACGTGCTGTTATAATTTCACTATCTTTTCGATGATTTTCAACATCATTTCCATTAAGAATATCTTTAAATGGTTCCGATTCCATCTGAACTTTTTGTGCGCTAAAAATATCTGGTATTTTAACTCGGTTTAAAAAACTTCGTTTGTTCTTCCTGCAGTCATCCATGGATTTTGAAAGTTGCTTCTTGCTGATATCGATGAGTATTTCACGTTTTTGCGTTTGTGCTTCGATTGATGGCTTCTCCGCAGAATTTTCGTTTCTTTTCCAAATATGGTTTGCAAAATTAGATATTTTAGATTTGGGGGGATCTGGCTTAGATTTGCGAGAGCCACTTTCTGAACGGTTTCGTGAAACACTTTGATGGCATTTTACGTCGGAAAGAGATTCTAAAGACCTTTCCATGGATCTAGATCTCACCGGCTTTTTCACTGCAGGACTAAGTCTGTGATTTGAAGTACCATTCATCTTTTGAATTCCTTCAATAAAAAAGAATTTAAAATGATTTAAAATTCACATGCTAAAGCTGCATTTGGTGATAATAAAAGCAGTTTCTAAGCATGATTTTATGCTTATGACTTTAAAAACAGTCATATTTTACCTTAAAAAATAATATTTATTTTCCATAATTGAATATAAAGCTTGGCAATTAAGCAAGTGTTTATTAAATGCAGCTCATTAAAATGTAGTTAATAAATTTATAGTAAGTTTCTTTATCTAAAAGAAGAAATTCGAAAGAATATCTAGTCATTTACGAAGTAAAAAAATACACGCATTTCAAAATTACATAAAATTGCACATGCAATATATCAATATAATTTAATTGTAATCCAAAAATAGGATTGCATATACTTTATTACTGTCTTAATATAACAATATTGATTATCCAACCATAATTTAAAATATTGCATTTAAATAGATAGTTCAAAACCAAAGCAGCCTTTCACATATTAACTAAAACTGTTAATGAATATGAAATCTTTTAAAAAGAGAATGATAAAAATACAAAATAAAAATAATTTAGAATGAAAAATATCCATTTTCCACATTTCTGAACATTACTTAAGCAAATATAATTGATTTTTGATTAATTTTTATTATTATAAAAAGTTACTACTAACCCTAGCTCTAATTTTGATACTTATGATATTTTTAAATATAAAAAAGAAATTCGAATATCAGAGCTTATTCGTATTTAATGTTTATCATCTCACACAAAACATCGAACTAAAGATGGGAACACTTATTGAATAAAAAAATTTAAAATAATTTTTACTTTTAAATTTCACGTTGATATACTAAAACACAACCAATGCCATTTAATTCAATGATTCATGCTTTGTTGACAAAAAGAATTTTAAATTTCCATTTTCATTCTTACAATTCAGTCTTAGCAAAAAGTTTTGTTACAAATATCGTTCTCATTCGTTCCATTTTTTATATCATTTTAATAAAGGAACATACATATTTTACCTTCAAAAAATGGCAACTTCTTCACCTTAAAAAATGTTGCATTCGAAAATATTAGCTTAAAATTTTATATACATCGAAAAATGACAAATCTAACAAAAATAAGTAGCAGTCTATTTGAAATAAAATATGCATGCCATTTATAATGGGAGTTTTAATCTCTTTAACATATTTGTAAACAATCCTAATCTCTTTTGAATGGAATAATACAATTACTCCTTCATAGATTTTAAAACTTTAATGGCTTAATAAAACGTCAAATGTTTTTTTTCAATTTGAACAATAAATAATTTTAGAACTAAAATTTCCTAATGATTTTCAGCTATCAAATGCATATTCAAATATGACAGAAAGACATAGTAATACTTATTTATGGTCGACTGCTATAAAATTCCCACGTTTTCATCATTGCTAAAAGAATGCGCGCCATTTCTATAAAGAGAGATATAACAATTTCTCACCTGCAGATCCCACTTTGAACTGCGTTGTTGCTGTGCCCACAATATTCGTTGCAATGCAACTGTAGACACCCATGTCTTCGATCTGCGGCATCCTGATTTGCAAGAGGCACCTGGAAAAGCAAACAAAGTTCTGACACTCTCAAAAGCACAACAAGTGAATAATTTATTTCCTGCACGCTAAACACGAACACCTGCAGAGCCAATTTGTTACCTGGTATTCTATCGAAGAGATCAGGAACGGTTTCACGGGAAGGGTGAATGCATTTTTACCGATTCGAATGTACAGATTCGGAAGAATGTTTGCTTATTAGGCAAATGAAATTCCGGTTAGAAGACCGGAAATGGATAAACTTCCTAAATGTTCAATAAGGAATTTTCTTTCGGAATGATAACACTTTTCATACGTCGCTATTTTTTCTTTCTCAGTGCTCGTATAGTGCGATGGAATTACAAATATTAACAACAAACGATGAAATTTCAAATAATTTCCATAACATGAACATATTTTACAAACGATCAATTTTAAAATTTGTACAAAGGTTTAAAAAATAAATTATTCAATTTCCTGAATTCTCCAGTTATTATTAATATCTGAAGTTACTAATACATTTTCAAAGCATAAATTTATAATGAATACAATAATTTCCCTTTATTATAATTATTTCATATAAACAAAATATTTCTGACGTCACTTTACCAATAATTGATAATCATTGTTTACACTGAAAATATTTCTCTACTTCTGTTGAGTTTTACTCACCTTCAATATTTTCTACAATTTTGAGTAGCATCACTATTCATCATCACTATATTTTATTTAATATTAAATAAGCATTTTTATTTAATTTAAAAAACATCTTTAAAGTTTTTAAAACTAAAATTAAAAGCAAATTAGATAAAAATTATTTCGAATTCTGTTTGTAGCCTAAATTCACATAGACTTAGCGCAATTTAAAAATAGCGAAAAAATAAGTTTTTGTGTCATTGTTCCAAAAATGCAATCTCGACATTTTAATCATCATTAAAAATTTTCTCAATATTATTTTAAATTTTAACTTTGACTTTTCATTGATTTTATTTCTCTCTTTTAATCTTTCACATTTAAAACGTAGAGTATTTTGAGTATGAATGTCAAAAATAAAATAATTAATAGAAATTACCATTACCGTCCAACCGAAAGAACTGAAAGAAGGTGGAGCGAATTTTTGAAATTTTATCGGGAACCAAGAATTTAGGAGAAAATTTTTTAAATTCCAAGTTGTGAAAATTTTTATCTAACATATTTGTCAAACATTGTCACTAATTATGTTTAATGTTTCTGACTGTTGTTAAATTCGCATAAAAGTATTAAAAACATATCTTTTTAAAAGTGATAATTCTTTCCTTTCTTAAAAAGATTTTTACAAACAATTGCCCCAATTTTTAGGGTAAAATTTTTGAAAATCACAATTTAAATAAGTTTTAAGTTTTAATAGCTCCAATTATGTCAACAGATAAATTTTTTGTATTGTTAAGCAGATAAAAATATTAATTTGAGTTTGATATTTTTTAAATCAAGAAAACGTGCATTTTATTCATATTTTAAAGGAAAAATATCGGAATCATTAAGCTTTTGTCATCTTAGAGATTTCAGATAATAAAATTAAGTAAGTAAAATCAAAATAAAAGAAACATGTGACTTATTATAAATATTTAGGCGCAATTTTAAATTGAGTTGCTAAAGCAGTATTTACACAAAAAAAGGAAAAAGAATAAAACAGTTCTTACTACAAAAAACTTTAAAAATAGAAAAATTCATCTTGAACTACAATCTAAGCTAAATGTTGCTTAAATATAATAAATACTAAAATCTAAGCTGGCTGTTAGCTAAAATTTAAAATTAAGTCGAATACACTTTTAAAATGTCGTGCTGCCATCTTTTGATGATTGTTTGAAACACGATTTTCTCTTCTCTTGCCCATCTTGAATTTTATGAAAAAGAAAATTTTTCTATAAATTTTTATTCATTGCATGTGTTTTTGTCTTTAAACTTTGAAGCGTAGGGGGAAATTTCTTATGGGAATAAACATCCACATAAACATTCGATAGAATAAGTATAAAGAGTTTACAAAATTCAAAAAATCTCTAATTTAATAAAGGAGCTTATTACTTCAGAATTCCTAGATTTAGAAAATAAAAGCTGTGATTTATATTAAAACATGTATAGAATCGGAATTCTTTTATAACGTTTGTAGCATATTTATAAAAAAATCTAATTTTCCCACATTTTTTAAAATTCTTTTAGGATCATAATAAATATTTCTTTAAAATTGTGTTAAACAGAAAATAAATAAATTATAACAAATTAATATTCATTATAAAATAATTATTAATTATTATTAACATGATATTTCATAAAATAATGAGTCCCGACTTCTGTGGTGTAAATAATTACTTAAAAATCGTGATAAAAACTCAACATTGCGAAATCGTTGATCCTGGAACTACATCATTTTGTAGGTTACTACTTTTGAGGTTGTAGATTATTGAGAAAGGATCTTCAAACGTTAACATTGTTACATTTTCCTTCAACAGCATTGACGTTTACTAATGTCAAAGAACAGCTAACACCAAACAAGTTGATTATCTATTATTTTATTTCTAAAGTAAAAGATGTAAAAGGAAGCAGGTTATTGAATAGAAAACTAGTTTGTAATGCTTTTCATGAAACTTTAAAAAAAAATCAGTTTCCACTTACTTCTCTCCAGATCTTGTCATATGGACTCGTCTGGATTTTCCAATAGGTCTCCCGGATTTTTCCCATCGTATATCCGGCCTTGGGTATCCGTCCACATGGCACTCGAAAACACGAACTTCGTTCTCATCTCGCACCTGAAGGGATTGCAGAAATCGGGGAGCACAGGCTCTGAGACTGTAAGAAATTAGAAAAATCTCATTACTTTAAAAATATTTATTATTTTTTAAAAACGAAGAGATTTTTCCTAGCATCACTTCCTCTGTGTTCAAGGCAGGTGGTTACGTTGAATAGTCGACTTTAACATAATTTATAAAATCATATATTCATAATTTACGATGAATTTATAAAATGTTTATTTTATATTCTTAATGTTTGAAAAGCAATTAGAATTTTGTTTATAACTCTATGCTTTAGAAAATCACATTGAATTTTATATTTTTATTTACGTAAATTTTAATGCTTTTTTACTTCATTAGATGGCACTTTCCCAAATTCTAATCTTTGCTAAAATTGTCTTACGAAAAAGACTTCATAAATGAAAATTTAAAGTTTGTTATTTGGTCCAAATTTGGTATAATAATTGCTCATTAAGTTTTGCAGTTCCTGAAATAGAGAATAAGTATCTGTTTATTTAAAAATATTTTATAGTTGTTTAAGTGTTTCTTGATATAAAAAATAAAAATTTCGTGTTATTTAGTAGTCGACCCCCAATGTTTAAAGAAAGAATAGAAATAAAGCTTACTGTTATTCAGGAACAATATGATAAATGTTTCAAGCTATCTGCACAATTTTAAGTAAATCATTTGATTAATCATAAAATTTGTAAATTTTGTCTTATACTTTTTAGTTAAAATAGTCCATTTTTCCAATTTTTGAAACCCTTTTGAAATTTTACGGATATATTTCCGCTTCATAGATATTTTTTTGAATCTTTTAAATATAAATATAAAAAAAATCTAATCATTTCCGAGCATTTTAAAAAAAACTAAATTCAAATATTGTCGCATACTTTAAATTGTCCGTTAACATTAACCTTCATAACAATAATAAACAAATCTAGAGACACTGATTTGTTCCGCTCATGGAGAAACGCAAAGCTTTTTTTCTCTAATGGAAATTTTTATATCGATAATACAAGTAATTAGAAACGGTACTAAGTTAAAGAAAATTATAATCGAAATGTTGTATTTACTAAATTATTCCATTAAATAAAATACTTATTTTTTAAAGGATTTTATATCAAAAATTTTTTTAACTTATATAAACCCACAGAAACTGATAATAGTAAGTGCAATGTTGTAAATGTATCGTTCTTTCACTTTTCACGTGAGAATCATACCCTTCTCAAATTTTTCGTGAAAGAAACTATTTTCGAAATAATAATTATCTCGTGAACATTTAGAGTTGACATTCAAATGACTGATACAATATAAATAAGTCATGGGCCTATTAGAAGAGAACAGATGACATGGATGCGTTTGGTACCAATTTTGGGGATTGGATTGGATTTGTGGATTTTAATGGCGCAATAGCCAATTCTGACCATACTGCGCCAGACGTACGGTAAAAAAAGATTAAAATATTATGTATGTAAAAATTTAATAAATGTTGAAAAGTGCGAAGATTAAAATTTCGGTACACAGTCTCTTGAAGAGAAACAAACTGTTTAAAAAGCAACGAGAAAAAGTATTAAATAAAATGGAACACACCAATAGCTTTTAAAAATTTAAAAACGTGTTCATCAGGATGTTCCCCAACCGGACTTAGCATTTCTAGCGATGAGCAGTTTAAAAAAAAATTCTGATGACTTCTAAAATTTGGACACTCTATCAAAACATGAACAACTGTTAAATGTACAAGGCAGTCTTCAAAAACCAATCATTTTTGAAGCCAATTTTGGGGAGAGAATGCTACTAAGACAAAATATGAATGGTCTTAATTTTCTTTTTATAAGCCAAAAGTAGCATTGGGGATGTCATTTTTATATTTTATGCCTATGACAAAAAGGAATGATAACTGGCGAACAAAAATCGATAATAAAGTACAAAAATTCAGAAAACAAAATCAAAAACTGTTATAAGAATATAAATAAATAAATAAAACAGGAAAATATTTATCGTAATGAGCACACATGCTTTTTATGAAAAGAATGTTTAATATTACTGTTATAAATACATTTTAATTCAATAGTTATTTTTATATTATGCTAATTTACGGATACAAAAAAAAGGTTTAAGAATGAAAAAATATTTTGAGTCATCTGATATTATGTATTATATTTGTATTATGTACGGTTTTAAAGAAATTTAGGCAGATTTTTATATAAAAATTGCTATTACAGTAAAACTACCTGAATGTAGGATAAAAATTATGTTTCTTATTATTCTGGAAATGGATTTGTTATTAACCCATCGTTAAATTAAATATTATTATTTTTTATTCAGAAAAAATATCAAAAGTTTAAAACTTAAATTTATTAAATCTGAGAAATTCTTACTGTATTAAAATAAATACGACTGTTTCATTCATAAAACATTAGAAAACTTTTCCCGTGATCTCTTCCAAACATTAAAAAAATACTTTGAAGCTGATTCCTATGAATAAGTTTTGTCACAATTCATTAATCAATGGCCTTCAAAATTGATGATTATATTTTTGCTCTAAGTCTGAGGTCGACTGAGGACGACGTGGTGACAGCTCTTGGCAGTCATTATTACCCTGATTCAACCATTAACTAATCTGATTTGTTTTGAAAGAATTGCCCCAAAAGTTTTGTTTATATAATTGAAAATTGAACTGAAAAATATGTAACTCAACAAGAATAGGGTTTCGTAATGTTTTCTGGAAAAATTTCAGCCCCTGTCTAACTACATCTTTCAGCCTTATTGCAGATAAAATCTGTGGTGTAGAAGTCAGTAATTATAATAGTAATGACTGAAATTATATTTCTTCAAAAGCATAACCTCTTGATGACTACATAGGAGAATTTCATGAAATTAATACCAAAAATAATATATTGAAGAATTCAATTGAATGCAGTAGATTTTATTAAAATTATCAACAAATAATGTATTAATGGAATTTTTAAAGCGGTCTCAATCTCATCATAAATGGTAAATTTGGTACAGAATACATATAACAGACACATGATTTCGTAACAATTATACATACATTGAATTAAACAATAAGAAAAATTAATTAATTTATGTGTTTAGGAAGATAAGTAAAATTATCATTGATTTTTAAAGGGTTAATATCTAAAGGTAATTTCTATTTTTCAAAAAACACGATGAAACATTAATTTAAATTACTGTTATTTGATTATTTCTAAGTGACTGAATTCAATCTCACCTCCTGCGTGGGCTTGGACAACTCCGAGAATTCATCATTTCTATAACCTTTTCGTCACCTGTAAGATAATTGTTGAATTCATAGAAAAATATTTACAGGATATAAAAAATCTTATAATAGAGGGCACTCATTTGTAAGTAGAGTACATTTAGAACATTTTGATCTTCTGCTTATTATCGCTCTCATTATCTCATCATGATTCAAAACCACTAAATTAGTTCAAAATCTATTTTTCTTTAAGCTCCGAAATTCGATTTAAATTAAATAAATTGTACACTGATTTATTTTATGCTGCGCTTTGGTCCCTTAAGCCTGTTATTTAGTACTCGACCTGACAGTTTACTTTTCTTAATGTGAACTATGTTAATTTTAATCAATCAAAGCTAAAATTCTTTTTCAAAAGTTTATAATGCAAAATCATAATCCTTGAGAGGGATTATAATTATAGTTTTGATATTTTGAGAGTTAACCATATCATCCATTGTCAAAGCAAACCATATAAACATTACTTACTGCTATAAACATGAAAAAAAACTAATTTCGACTACATACTTAATACCATCCATTTTCTAAATTTTTTTAAAGGAATCAGTTATTTTAGTCGAATTGTCAATTACTTCGAGTCTTGTTTTTGTTAGCAGCATCGCGAATGGCATTTTCATTGTATTTGAGTTTTTGCAGACTTTTTGATTGGCCTTCATTGTTGGAAAGAAAGACTTTCATTATTTTCAAAAATTGAATGACTTTTTATTAGAAAGGGAATTTTAGGTCCTGGTCTATAAATTAGAGAAGAAAAAATTTCTCGCTTTTTTTTTTTTAAATATTGTTACAAACGTGAAATTTTGCTTTCCCACGTTAATAATATCATCGTAAAGAAAACAGATTTACAGTCATCTGTATTGAACGGTGTCCGGGTGTCGCATTAATGATCCCAGAGCTTGGCGAGCATTTGGTGACTTAGCGACGAATTTGGCGACTAAATGTATAATACCCGAAACATCGGGAATTTTAACGCTCCGTCAATTAGGAGCTGAGATACATCCAGAATGCTCCTGAATGGTCCAGAAGGCTTTAGCCACTCCCCCAAATTCTATATAAGGTGATATATAAGGCCAGTCTTCTGAAGCTGAACTAGGTCTGGGCGTCCAGTCTTAACCTATGCTTGCCCAGTCTGGGATTGTGCTGCCCAGGCTAATTTGACATTAATTGAAATACAACAAAATAAATTAATACGACAATTCTGCAACATGCTGTATTACATGCCAAATACAAATATGTACAAGTGTTTCGACTACCCCCCCCCCTTAAAAAATTCATAACGAAACTGGCTTCGAAATTCTTCAATAACCTGGTTAAATTAAGTTTAGTTACATTAACTTCCCGTTTAAAGCAACACGAGGGCTAATTTGGGACGGACCTCGTAATTTTGAACCAAGATCAGATGACGAGGACGACCCCTGAACTGGCACCCCCTCTCCATACCACACCACACCAACGGGAGGACGTTTGACCTGACAGATTTAACGTGCAAGAGACCCCCTCACACGAAGGTTCTTCGGTGGAATCTATCGAGTCTCCAACCTGAAACCCTCCAGTTCTAAAGCCGAGACCTTACCTCCAGGCCACCACGGCCCTTCAATAACCTGGAAACAATCAAAAATATTACAATAGAAATAGAACCCAAAATACACCCATAATATCAAAACTAGGAGACCCTGCAAGATACTTCTTTATAATTCCATCCCCTAGTCCACTTAATTCATCCTAATTCATTTTATGAAGCCCTAAAACAGCTATAACTGATTAATCATCTAGCGTACCCTGAAAAAAATCCAAGTTGTCCTGGACAGCATGTCCTCATACCTTCTCCCAGACCTCAACCAATAGAAAAGAGTCCTGATACACGCCACCTTTCCCAAACCTCAAGCAAAAGAGTCCTGATACACGCCACCTTTCCCAAACCTCAAGCAAAAGAGTCCTGATACACGCCACCTTTCCCAAACCTCAAGCAAAAGAGTCCTGACACACGCTACCTCTCCCTCACACTCAGCTCACAAATTGTATTTATACCCAAGCTCCCTGTGTTCCATCCAACTCCTGCGACTGTACGAAAAAGACAACGGTAATATATTGACAGTTAGGCATCATCTATAACATCATTACCCGGGCTAGGCGCCCGTTAATCCAACTCATATACTGAATTCGATCCGGTACGATAACCAATCGAGAAGACCTGAATGGAGAAATTTAGAACGGAGGAGTGCTTGATCGCTATGTGCCGTTGTCATGTTTTATGTCAAAGTCTGTTGCGTGTGTCGATCTTGAGCTGTTAGGTTGGTCGGTAGACCTAAAGTGAGAGGTCTGGAAGAAGAGTCTTGTGTGGAGGAGTCACCGAGAGAATACCAAAGCAAAGAATTGCTGTGTGACGTATTCTGACGAAGCCTGTGTCTTTTGTTGTATCCTGTTGTGTCGTCATCGGGAACAGAGCAGTCCAGAACTGAGGAGCTCCCGTTGAGGTGATGTAGTCAGTCATCAGTAAAGCAAGAAGAGACAGAGGAGTAGTTTCAGCCTGTTTGGATGAGACCTATGGGAGCGTAGACAGAGTCCCAGAAAGATGCTCTCTCCTGCTGAATCCTGTCTGGTCGCTTTGTGAGCTGTGGACTTTTTCACTACGAAATTTCTGCGTGTCGACTACTGTTGTTATTGTAGGCAACAATCTGCTGTAGAGTACTGCTGTGTGCTGTCCTGTGTGTCCGTCTCGATCCTGTATATAGCGGTCGCTCACCACGGAGCCCTTTTTTCGAATTTTTAATTAGGATTGAATTGATTAAAAATTAAGCGAAATTTCAAACTGTTTTCGGCTATAACTTCCAAAAATATTATTGTACAAACATGATTTTAACATCAAGTTAAAGATTAAAAAATTGACTTTCTAATGGTATCAGTATTTTAACATATAGTTTAGGCTCCTATTTTTAACGAAATAATTTAACCATTAAATTTAATTTTTTAAAGAAATATTTAAACCATATTTTCAACAATATATTTCGGACAAAACCTTAAAATTTAATCTGCACGAGCACGTCAAGTGGAAAAAAATTAGGTTTTATCAAGATGTTGCCATTAGATTGATGGAAGTTCAAATTTAAAAAAACTATTATTGCAAAAAAAAATCTAAAGAAATGCAACTTTCAGCACGTGACTCGATAAAATAAAATAAACTGTAAAATATAAAAGGTGATATTTTCTTTAAAAAAAAAAGCAAGGCAAAGGATTCTACGGTTGCTTGCAATATCATTAATACTATAAATTATCTTTATTTATACAAGATTGAATTTATACTGGATATGCATTCGAATTCCGGTTCAATGGCCAATTTGTAAAATATTATTAAGATGCATATATATTATTTAATACTATTAATTTGATCTAAATGAAGTAAATAATTCCATTTTATGTAGCTTGAGTCAAACAATGCATTTATGAATAATGAGTTTTAGATTTCTTCATACTTTACTCTGTGAGCCATATTTTACGAAATATTTTTATTAATATTTTAAATAAAAGCTGCTGCACCAATCAGGCTTCTAAATCAATCATTAAAACTGACTGATTTATAAAAATAAAAGAATATTATTATGAAAACGTGTTCTTTTAGATCTTTCCTTCCAACATCTGAGACAAGATACCAATTTCAGGCCAATCAATGCCCGGATATATTCCAAGGCTGATAATCAAATGAATATGTGTTTGCCTATATGATGAATGGGCGCGTGTGAATGTTAGGATGCTGCACACAGACCATATAATCCAGAGCTACTGTACTTGGTATTTACATACTAACTTTGGAGAATGAAAAAGTATACCCTGACGTATTTAACTGCTGAAATTTTATTTATTTAAAACTTAAGTTTACATTTGGAAATTTTCTGCGATCATTTCCGAAAATATTACAGCACAAAACTGTTTTTTTAAATCCTCATAAAAATGACATTTTTTCCTTCATAACATTGTTTTAACCTATAAATTAAGTTTCTATTTTTAATGATTTTTAAAAAAATATTGTAACTGTATTTTTCAACAGTTAATTTCTCACAAAATAAAAGAAGAATTTAACTTCCAAGAACACGTTAAGAGTGTACCAGTGTTTTGCCGTCACTTTGACAAAAACTTAAATGGAATGATTAAATTGACTCTTATTGCAAATTAAACCGAGGAAAGTATAATGTTCAGCACGTGTTGAAATGGTAGCGTAATGTTATAGAATAAATATAAGAATAGATATTTTCCACGTAACTCAGCAACAGCTGATTGCAAATCAGATATATATATAGTACAATGAACAAAAAATCGTAAGGCTTCTATAATAATATGGATTACTTGACTATTGGAGTTTGAAGTTTAAATATATATGACTGATAAGTTATAAAGAGAGTAAGGCACACAAATATTTAATTGAAAATTTTAGAACGCATTAATCATGGCGAACCAGTTGGTCGCCAAAGGCGGCTAGTCTAAAAGAAAAGACAGAGTAATGCAACTGCTACAAACATACATTAAATAAATTCTACAAGCTGCAAAGAATATAGATTTTTCAGCAGCCTTAGAGGGGGTATGAAAAAACATTGTTATATACAAAACCCATTTTCTTATTTGTTTTTAATAAAATGTTTGGAAAATAAACTGTATTGAAAAAAAAATGTTTCTGTATACTTCTAATAAATAGCCAAGTGGTTCAATCTTAAAAGCAAATCCAATCCAATAATACATGCCTTTGTTTTCAGCAGCTGTTACGTAACTCCTTTCCGGCGGATAGTGTGTCACATCCTGTCAGTTTTGACCTCAGAACCATCTTCGGTCACTTTCTGTTATCTCATGCATCTGAAAGAAAGAAAATAGTCAAAATATTTCTTCAAGAAAAAAAAATTTGAAGCTTTCCACTGAGTTTGTACCAGCATATTTTTTTTTAAAAAAAAGAAGGTGAAAAAAAACCTTAATCGCATTCCTTTGCCGAAAAGAATAGTGTTGGATTGAAATTATTCATTGTATCTGAAAAAAAAATCCATTTTTTAAAACTTTCTATAAATGTTTATTAGATAGACATTGAAAAAGATGTATTTTAAAATTAGTGTATTATTTTTAATCAAGACATAGTTTTACGATAAGTGAAATTACAGTAGTAGGATCTTTCTTCACTGGTAAAATCAGAAATTGATTGAATCCGGCTAAAAGGTTTCATTTTATAAATTACTAAGTACTACCATACTCGTAGTTTTTTTAATATCAGGAAAATAACGTGTAAAGCACTATGATTTCTACAAGCATAAATTATAAAACGAATTATGAAAACTGATGGAGGTATTTTAATCCTTTCTTGATTCGTGAATTTATTTGACATCATGGGAGTAATACGTTTTTCTTTGCACTTCCTCATCTAAAAATAAGTTGGAGAGGGTTTGGTGATATAACATAATTTGAATACAATCAAATAGTAATTGGATATCTTGATAAATTATTTTATTGAGAGAATATTTCATCCGTAATAAATGAAAAATGAACTGCGGAAGACTGTATTAAAATCCTTTCCCTTATTTTTATAGTCATGTAATAAAATAAGTTCTTAAAGTACATATTATTGCATGAGAATTTTATGCGACTAAATGCTTCAAACAATGTAAATTTTTAAATAAAACACGGCAAATGAAGGAATAAAAAATGTTTTTAATTTAACCAGATTTGCCCAGCATAGTATTTGTGAATTACGTCATGTCACGCTAAAAAATCAAAAATAGCTCAAATGCACCAAATTTAACACATACTTATTAGATACTAGCCGCCTTTGGCGACCAGCTGGTTCGCCATGAGTAATGCGTTATAAAATTTTCAATTAAATCCCATATTCATTAGTTTTGAAGTAATTCCGGGCATTGATTGGCCTGAAATTAATATTTTCTTTAAGATGATGGACGAAAAGTTCTAAAAGAACAAGTTTTTCTAATAATATTCTTTAATTTTATAAATCAGCCAGTTTTAATTATTGATTTAGAAAACTGATTGATGTAGCAACATTTATTTAAAATATTAATAAAAATATTTTGTAAAATATGGGTCACAGAACAAAGTATGAAGAAATCTAAAACTCATTATTCATAAATGCATTGTTTGACTCAAGCTACATAAAATGGAATTATTTACTTCATTTAGATCAAATTAATAGTATTAAACAATATATATACCTCTTAATAATATTTTACAAATTGGCCATTGAACCGGAATTCGAATGCTTATCCTGTATAAATTCAATCCTGTATAAATAAAGATAATTTATAGAATTAATGATTTAAATATTGCAAACGATCATTGAATCCTTTGCCTTGCATTTTTTAAAGAAAATATCACATTTTATATTCATTTTATTTTATCCAGTCACGTGCTGAAAGTTACATTTCTTTAGATTTAATTTGCGATGATAGTTTTTTTTTTAATTTGAACTTCTGTCATTGTTTTCTTTTATTTTATCCAGTCACGTGCTAAAAAAACATGGCTAAAATACTTCTTTAAAAATTCGTTAAAAATAGAAGTTTACGTTATACATTAAAACATTGATATCATTAGAAAGCTAATTTTTTAATCTTTAAATTGATGTAAAAATCATGTTTATGTGATAATATTTTCGGAAGTTATAGTGGAAAAACGTCGAAATTTCGCTTGAATTTTAATTAATTCAAATTCTAATTAAAAATTCGAAAAAAGGGCTCCGAGTTGCACATTCCCGACCTCTAAGGTATAAATGTACTAAATTTGGTAGCTGTAGGTCCAACGGTCTGGCCTGTAGAGCGCCATCACACACACACCTACACACATACGCACACACACACACATTGAGCTTTATTATAAGTATAGATTAAATGTTCTCTAAGGAATAGTATTACGAAATTTGAACTGGAGTTTTTATTGATGAAAATGAAATTAAATGAATTGAATGTATGAAAATTAAAAGCGTTTTTAAATCATTTTAAAGCATATTAATTGCACATAAGCTATTGTTCTATCCATTTTGAAATCAAAGCAACTTTTAAGTTATATTAAAGTTATTTGAGAACAATATTTTTATACATTTAATAAACTTATCAAACTATACTGTACTTGCTAGATTTATACTCAAATGTTCTTTGCTGGTCTTTAATCCATCTTGTATTGGTTTGTAATCATTGTCATATAAAAAAGAACAAGTCCAATAAATCAAGTCTAAAGTAATATCATGTTGTGATATTTCGAATTGAAGGTTGGAATTTCTATTATTTTTTTCCTTCGAAACATTAAAAATTTTAAATTTAATTTGAATTAAATTTGAATGCTCGAAAACACCACATTTCTAGCTAGTTTGGAGTTGCAAAAGATATTAATCTCATAGGCAGCTACAAAATTCAACGTAAAATTTCGAAAATTAACTCGAAGCAATAACAGATTAACAAAAAGGTTGTGTAAGTTATTTCGTATTTTTTATTTCTTTTGAAGGCGGTATATAAACAAATTATGTTTTGAGTTATTTTATTTTTCAAAAAAAAAAAAATGTTATTATTTGCTGCGGATTGAGTAAAGTTTTCATTTGCCATTTGGTATGGCAAACATCAAATAAAAAATCATACATTATCAGATAAAATACTTTAATTTGTATAATTTAGAATTCTTTTTAATGAGTTTTAGATTCACTTACCCGCCAAGAGTTTTAGATCAAGAAATGTAATTTCACCATTTTTTACTATGTACGATTTATCCGAATTTGCATTATGTTGAAACTGCAAAAAATTGCTCATATGTTTCAAAACTATACAAGCCATTGACAGTAGTAAAAAAAATTGCTTTGAATATTACATACTTCAACAAATAAAAATGTAATCTGAAGATTATTCAAAAGGAAAAGAAAACACGGTTCTTTTGTTACGCTCGCAAAATGAACAACAACAAAAAAAATCGTCTCGGCAGGTTTAAGAGGCATCATTAGCGTGACGTTAAGAAATCACTCAACTTAAATGAAGTTGAGTCATTCACTGAAACTAAAAACACATTCCATTTTAAGAAATAAAACTATTTCCCTCAATATTATAATTACAACAGAGGCATCAATTAAGCGGAAAATGAGCAGTCTCAAATCTAAAGTCAGAATTGTGTGCTTTTAGCAATTTTTTTAAATGACAATAATTACCGACCGAGGAAAATTAATTTTTATAAATATTTGAATTACTAAGAATAATAAAAGAATCAGAAATGCAATTAATTTCTAAGGACATAATCATATTCAGTAATCTCGTAATCACGTGACAAAAGTATCTACCCTTGTAATGTAATACGTCGTTGTATTTCATTGTCACATTCTTTTTCTTTCCTTGAATATGTACGATAGATTTAAAATTGAAATGGAGCGATGCATTTAATATATATCACGTGAGATTGATTTAAAAAGAACATCATAGAAAACTGAATGTTCAGTTGCCACTATTACTCAGTATGGGTAAAGCTTCCGAAGTATAAAGCATTTATTATGAAACTGAAAATCAAAATAAATATTATTTTCATACAAGTTAGTTTTACTTAATGGAAATTTACTGTCTCGAATTTTGGCCACGAGTTTAACATCACTTAAAAATACTAGCGTTATTTACACAAATAAATTGGGTGTAGATGTATTATTAATTTAACATAACTTTCATTTTATAAAAATATGATTATGTAATATTGTGTAGACGCTTTGTTTAGTATGAAGATTTCCTTTCTCCAATTTATCTGCGCTTACAGTTGAACAAATGCTCGACTTTGTGTACATATGCAAGGTGAAAGATGCGCTTGATTTGAGTCACTCGATTTTATTTATTTCTGATCTGGTCATGTCTCTTATAAGGCGCCGAAAAAGTTCATTCTCCCTCAAGTAACTCATTTCTGGGATGACATTACTCAAACTTACAAGTTCGAGGGCATCTTCAGTCTGACTGGATTTCTGTTTGGAGACACTGTCAAACGATTATTGAGATATAAATTGTTCGGCAACGTTCATCCACGTGCGAAATTTTTTATTTGTTGACCTTCCAAGCCGACAACTTAGACAAGCTAGTTTATTGAAATAATTGTAGTGTTACAAACAGCAGAAGTGTGGATGGTATTAGGATTAATTTATTCTATTAATAACATTGTAATAAATTTGTCATACAATTAATATTTGAATGCAACTATTTATACCACAGTGAGCATCTTTCCCGACGATATATTTTTGTTGAGAATAAAGTAGCTACTAGAATTTAGCATCACTCTAGAATTTTCGATTAGGGTGTCCAAAAGAGTATCTTTTTTTTTCTCCCAAAAGATTTTTATCTCCAAAATAATTTTGTGAATCCAATCATGAAATAAAAATTAGCTCATATCCTCAAATGTTCATACAAACAAGTAAATAAATAGATATTAATTCATTGATTTATAATAAACAAAGAAAATTTGGAACTTTTAAATGAGAGTTTTTTTAAATATTACAATTGAAAACAGTGTTGCGAATTAATTGTACTTGTTAACGTTGAAAGATCTTGCGAATATAAGCACTATCAATGCCCTCACGAAATTTGTGCACATCATTGTAGTTTGTAGATGTAGCACATCATTGTTATGTAAATGGAATTTTAATTAATTCATGAAAACATTCAATTGCATGGTTTTACTAATTAGTAGTTAGATTTTCATTGCTGTTTTTGTTTCGTTACATGTACTTTTTTTTAATTTGCAGTAAACTGATTCAAAAGATTCAATGTTGTCAAATGATAAGATTTTCAAATGCATGCCATATTAGCATTCCATTCCATTGATATTAAATGCATTCCATATAATGCATTCCACATTACATACATTCCTTTAAAGGCTTGAAAAATCAATAATCTGGTGATAAAACTGATCACTAAAGGCAGATAGTAATATGTTATAGTGTCAAACACTGAATAATTTGATTAAACCACAGGACATAAGGATTGCAATACCGGTATACCGGGATATCAAATACCGTTATTTTGATCCATTTATACAATTTGGTAATACCAGTATTCACAAGATTAAATACCGTCTTTTCGTCATTTACTAGAAATTTATTAAATTGTCATTACTATATGTTCAGGAATTGCTAACATAGCAAAACAGTATGCGTTTTTGTTTTTATGTGTCGCTAACTGTCGAAATTAATTAGACTATGAATACAATCAAGATAAGTTAAAATATGTTAATCTTCTAAAGAGGCGGGTCAAAGCTATCCTATTACAGCTCCGAGCGATATTGCGCATACGCGGGATTCGTAGTCTGATATTAATATCTATGAAATCAGCGATAAACAAAAAAAAATTCAACAAACCAAAATAAAATACAGAAATCAGCAATATCCAAAACCATCCGACGAGAAATCGATTTATTTCAAGATGAGGGATTTAGAGGTAAATGCTTGAAAAAAGTATATCGCAGATTGCTAATAGTACCACCAACTAGTGTAGATGTCGAAGGAGCGGTTACGACTGCTAGTAATTTTTGCACAAAATTACGTTTCAGGCTTAATGACAGTACAATTATGTATTTTAAGATGGCATTTCAAAAATTTGAAATAGTACCACAGACTAAATAGTGATATTAACACTTTTTTGTGGTTTAAATAAATAAGATACTCCTTTAATTTTTTGTGATTCTTTGTATACTATTATAATTTATAAATTGCAGATTATTTTTTGTGATATTTTCACTGGCAAATGAAGCAAAGAAATACTTGTGTTTTCTTTCTTTATCTAAAATTTCTACTACCGGTATTAAAATCGGTATCCCGGTATTAAGATCTAAAAAATACCGAATACAGGTATTGAATTTTTGGTCTTATATTGCAGTCTCTAGACATAGTAAACGAAGCTTCGTAAAGACAATGGGAACTATTGCTAATCGTAATGTAAGATGAGAGCTCGAGCTTGCTTGAAGGTAAAAGTCATAACGAATTGTATTGCAATGAACGATGTAAAAAAATATTTTATATGTCTCAAAATAATTCAGTAAGAAAAATATTTATTGGAAATTAAACAAGAAAGCATTAATTTTTACTACACCGAATATGAATAATTGATATTAAAAGCTTAATTATATTTCATTCATATTGCATACTTTTAAGCATGTCAGATTATATTCAAAATATTTGATAGGATAGATTTTCACGTATAAACAACTTGAGCTTTACTTGATAACTTTACTTAAATGTTCATTTAAATTCGTTTAATTTTTAATATTGCCCTTATCTAAGTCATAAAACTAAACATCGTAGAATCCCTGAATATGAATGATCCGATTAAAAACCCGAATGAATTTCTGGTCAGCGCCTAATAGCTGCTCCCCTTGTAAACAGCAGATACCCTCAGGATTACTATATAATTTTTAATATACATTTCGATACAGATAATTATTTATTTATTTAATTAATTTTTTTAATTACTAAGATTAAATAATTTTTAATTCAATGAAAAACATAGCCTGAAATTCTTAGATTATACTTTAAGTGGATGGAAAAGGAGAAATTGAGAGGTTAAGCATTGAGGAAAGAAAAGATGTAACTCGCAAGGTAGTAATAATAATTAAAAAAAATCGCATCTGTCATCTAACTTATGCTGAACTATAAACTATATTATTCGCAAAGAACTTGGCAATTTTATCTTTTTATTTATTGAAAGATCTTCCCACTATTTCAAATGAAATTTCTCTTACCTTTACTTGCTATTATTTTCAATAAAAAAAAACTACAAATTGCTCAAATCTTATTAAAAAGATAGAAGAACTCGGCTCTTCTAATTGCTCTTGTCGTTTCCCTAAAAAAATCACTGAAGCTGTCTTTAAATAGGCATTTTATCGTATTCTACAGCTGGGCAGAAGGTGGGGAGTTCGATCGCCCACGCAATCGTATCTCCAGCAGCCTTGGTCTGTAATCTGCGTCAGTTAGCGGATAGGCCACTGAGTGGGGGCGCCATATTTGGAGGAGACGTGTGTTCTAGACTTTTCTCTATAAAAAATAAGTTATGTTGTTTGGTATTCCGTCCAAATGTTTAACAACAAACTACGCATTGTTCCTTTGGCATGCAACCGACATTTAAAGAAGGCGGCAGAGTTAGCATAATATAGCCAGTAAAGGCTAATTTTTTTTCAAATCATGAGAGTTTAAAAACTGAAATGATGTAATGAAATAACGGTATGCATAGAAAACTCTCTTGTTTTCTGAATTATATTGGGTTGTTCGGAAAGTAATTTCGTATTTTTTTGTCAAAATGAAAAGAAATTTTCGTTTAATGAATAAATTATTTATTAAATTATAAAACTGCCATTCTGGTCTAATACCTTTTGCCATATTTTTGGTAGTAACATGATTACACGCTCATAAAAGTTTTGGTCTTTGCTGTAAAAAAAACTGATCAAGGTGGTTTTTGAAGGAAAAATTTTGCAAATCAGTTCTGGTACTGATGTACTGTTAACACATCTTCTCCACACATATTGGCTAATTTATTTCTGGCTTGAACAGCATTTTTACCTTTTATAGCAAAAAAGAAAAAAATGACGAAAATGCTGTTTATTGCTCTCCATATTTAAAAGGGCACCATCCAAAAACTACTGCGAAGAATCAGCTGCACTTTTTCACACTCAAGCCTTGCTATATCAGCTCTTAAAACATAAAATGATTTTGCGGTTTAAGTATGAAATTGGGTGCGAAAAATGCAATTAAATCCTTTGTCAGGAAAAAACGAAAAAAACGAAAAAACCCAATAAAAACATACTGGGACTGAATCTACGTCTTTTATTGTACGCATTTACAGGGATGTTGTCTTGGACATTAAGGTCAGCTGTATCTGAAAAGAGGGGGAAGGGCACATCTGTTATCAACATGGACGAATAAAAAAATTTTCTTTCGTCCATGGCATTCTAAGTCGGGTTATAAAATATAACTGAAGGATAAAAATGTAGTCTCTCAAATAAAAGTATCCTGAAAAAAAAAAACTGATGATATAAATTTATATAAATCAATTTATTTTTATCCTTCTCAGTGGAAATCAAACTGTTTAGGTGATAACAAAACTCGTGCCGTTACGGTTTCTATTTCTATTGACGTGTCGGTTTCTATTTTCTATCTATTGCACATCTTACAAAAGAAGAATATGAAACAAATAACTACGATTTATTACTCGAAGACGACAAGCGAAACTACATTTAGAATGTGGTTATGATTTTACTCTTATACAATGAACTAACAAAACCTCCATCGAAGTTTAATTTAATTAATTAGTTATATTAAAGCCAAGCTTTGAAGAAACACTAGGACTATTTTGGAACGGGTCTCATAATTTTGAATCATGGTCAGACGACAAGGACAAAAACTTATCTGGCTCTTTCCTTTCCAAGCCTCCACACCACACCAGCGAGAGAGCGGTTGGCCCGGCCGATTTAGAGTGCACCAGACCTACTTACACGAGATCTCACTACCAGGCCAAGGTGACCCCCGCACCTTTTAAATTCATTGGATAATTTAATTATTAAACGTTATGCGTCACATTTTGTATAATATTTTTAATCATTATAAAGATTATAAAATATGTTTCTATCCAGAAGAAACGAATCATTAGTAGCGAGTGCACACATGTCACACTGCCTAAAACACTGAAAAACGATCCGAAAATGATGCGGACGCATAACGGTTTTCGTTTCCAAAAGTCTTACGCAACCAAATTGATTTTGCAAAATGAAAATATTTTTTTCTACTTTTGTTTTAATTAGAATATACGTATATTAATTATTATCGCCGAAAAGAATCTTCTTAAATACTTCAAAAATTTAAAGGTATTTTTTTCAATATGATAACGAATTCAAAATGTAACGTTAACAATATTACAAAACCTATTGAAAAACAAGTAACAAAAAAATTTTAAATTCAATTCCTACTTCGATCAACAAATTTTTTTTATTATTTTAGCTTCTCTTTATTAAATAATTGTCAAAAAATAAACATTAAAAAATTATTGTTTTCGCAATAATTGAATTCGTATTCTTCACCTTCATGTGAAAAATACTGAAACACTTGCATTTCAATAATTGCAGTTATTGCCTGTTGATTTCAATTTTTATTACAAACTTTTAAACTCTGCTTGAAGTATTAAAATTTAATTGAATTTAATTAATGAGTTAATATTTGAAAAAAAAAAAAACTATACTAACATCGTCATCCACTACAAGCTTTAAAAAATGTATTTGAACTTGAGTGGATGAATAAAAAATATTTTATTAATCATTGAAAATATAAACGATATACAAATAACTAAATATAGGGAGGGTGTGAACTAATATTAGGAACTGAATAAGTCTATTTATCTATCTATCTATCACCAGTTAAAAACGATCATTTACCTCTTTTGGTCTTTTACCTGCCATTAAAAAATGCTGAAAAAATATGATAATTATTATAAGTGAATTTTATTTAAAATATTTAAGAAAATAAAAAATATATTCATTGTAAATTTATTCTGTTCAATAATTCCTCAAACTGTTCCTTAACATTCATGAAGCAATTCAGTTTGGTTATTTTATTAATGATTATTTCCGTGATTAAAATACTAACTTCATAAAAACCATTTAATTATTTGTCATTTACATGCATTTATCAAGTTTTTACTGCATCATTTTGTTAAAAAAAAATCAGTGAATTATTATGATGCAGAGCCATATTTGCTTGATATCCGGTTTTTGCACTGACCAGCACTGAAATATAATTGAAACTATTATATTTTCATTTGGTAAAAAAACTGTCTTTCAAGCTGGAAGCAATATTATATTTTCGAGCACATGAAAATAAATTCTATTTAACTCATCCAAAGGCCTATCATAAAAAATCAATCGCATTCTGTGAAACAATTTCGGAAAAGGTCGACGCAATTCATCGTGGCATAGGAAGAATAGCAGGAAGATGCAATGTTTTTACCGCAGGAAGGTTATTGAGAACATCCTGAACAGTGGTATAGATCAACATTTATGGTAATTGACAGAGAAATAATTTTTACTTGCTAAAAGGATTAAGTGAGCTATCAATATCATTTCCTTTCTTGAAATGAAGGTTTTATTACGAAATTAATTTTCCTTTAGTGAATCTGAAAAAGGTTTTTTGTGTAAGAAAGCACACAATATTCGGCGATCTCAAATTCCTTCAATCAGTGATTCTTAACAGCTTATCAAAAATTCTAATAACTAAAATGGCATCAGTTCTTAGTTCACGGATAGTAAATAAAAAGGAATGCAGACTTTTACAATAATAACCTAAAAAAACAATATACTCTTTAATATTATAAATTATCTTTTAATATGAACTCAAATGTTTAAAATTCTGTGGTCAAAACATAAATACTAAATTAGAACTTAGTTTATATCATTAATTTACTTAAAATATAAAAGAAACCATAAGAGATAAACTTTGGATTATGATTAGAATCCTTTAAAGCTCTTAATAGTTAAGTAAAGTAAAGTTTATATAGCTCTTTTTCTTTAATTTAAGACACCCTGTATTAATTGTAGATGGGATGAACCACTGCTTCTAGATCAGAACATATGAGTTCAGTACTAAATAATTACAGATAACTTCGAAATTTGCCTAAAACTCAAAAAGGTTTCTTAATTTTTTCCATGATCTTAAACAATATCACACAAAACGATTAATTGACATTTGATAATATTTTTTATATTAAGAATGAAAGTATATTTATACGTAAGATCAAAAATGAAAGAACTCAAATTTACGCAATTTGCTAAAGTTGCCATTTTATTTAAGAATAAAATTTAAAATATATTATTGTACAGATTTATTTCCATGAAATTCTAATTCTAGATATATTATCATGTGGATAGATATCTTAACATGTGGAATCGGTATTTTTATATAATTCTCAAGTAATAGACATTTTTAAACCTTAAAAAGAATAATTTTATTGACATGGAAGTATATTTAGAGAGCATTTAATTAGACAGAAAATGTATTATACAATTAACTCATTTAATTGTTATAACTCATATAGATAGTTATGAATTGTATATTAAAACGCTAAACCCTATTAAACAATTATTTAATTGTTGATATTCGAAATAAAAGTTAGTCGTATATTCACACACCATTTTCAATTCAAATGGAGTATTCCCGTTTAAAATTTAATTTAAATCAAATTTTCAAAGGGAATACTCCATTCAATTTTTAATTAAAAATATACATAATTTTGATTGGGAGCATTTCTTGATCTAAATTTAAGAATAGCGGGATAACTTCACTTAAACGTGTGAATTGCTATATTTGTTTATTAATTTATTAAAGACAGCTTTAACCATTTGATTTTACATTGATTGATAAATTGCATTCATTCAATTAATTCTGGAAGAGTATTGCTAAAATGGGATTTTTTTTTGTCAACAGTAATAGTATAAAGTCATAAGATAAAGAATATTGTACAATAAATTATCAAATTAAGAACTCTAAAAAGGGAAAGCTAATATAACTAAATACTAAAAAACATTAATATTCGATTTGTGTGAATAAGTGAATTAATATACAACAACAAACAAATCAATTTCTTAAAAATGAGCTTAATCAGAAAATCCCGTTTCCTATTTTGTTATTTATTCACATTTGAATAAACCGAAATTCCATTGCGAATTCCTGTATCTACACAGGGCAGGCCTTTCATCCTGAGTTATTTATACAAACAAAATATACCATTAAAAATAGCCACTTTTTGCTTGAAACAGTTATTTATTCAGAGCAACGGCGAGATTTGAATGAATATATTAATCGTATGACGATAAAGGTGATATTTATATTCCCTACAGAAATATTTTTCAGTAAATCCTATGTCACGTCCTCTTTACATCTGCAAAAATACCATTAAATTTTTATGTTAAATTTTAATGACAAGATGAAACTTTCAGTTCTTTGGTAAAAAGAATAGGGATTTTTCACAAAAAAGCAGGAAACGACTTTCTCTACGTTTAGAATCATTTGAAGCTGAGATGACTTATACCTTCCAAATATTGATTGGCTTACTATTATTCTCTTTCTTGTTAAATAATGATTCTACTCATCATACGATGGTATGATATGGAAATAAAATTATCTAGAATGTGTTTGTGAACAGTATAGATTAGCTACATGAAGGAAATAATGCTCTCATTGAGGAAAGCATTCTGCTGGCAAAGCATCTATAACATTAAAAAGGTTTAGTTATTTATATTACCGTCCCTTTAAAACCAAATCTATAGCTATTTTGGACAGATCTCGTAATTTTGAACGGTGGTCAGATGGCGTGGGCGATACCTGAGTTAGCACCCCCTCTCCAAATTTCCACTTTATACTATAGGGAGAGCATTCTGCTCTGATGGATTTAATGTGCAAGAGACCTCTTAAAAGACAGCTTTTCGGTGATATCGGGTCACAACCTGAAACCCACTGGTACCGAAGCCGAGATCATACCACTAGGCCACCTTGACAAAGTGCCTAATAAGGAAAAATTAATTACCCACAAAGTAATATTTTATAAATGGGGAGGGGGAATTGAATATCTTATTAATAATGCAAATACAGATAAATTAAAAATATATCCATGTATATGTAAAAATTCCTTTTTACAACCTCATTCATTGCTGAATGGAGACATGTACATATATCTTTTTTAAATAGAAGATAAACAAATGCATATATCTGAAGATAAAATTTATGAGAGATTACAGCAAGTTTATTATATTTTGAATAAAAATTTAAATGGCTTTTCCCCCTTAAATAGAATAACGATCTATTAATACTCTTATTATAATGTAGTGAAACATTTTTAGAATCAAAATTTGTTCAAATGAATTAGTGAATTAATGACTGATTTTTTTTTCAGTCATTCAATCAGCTAAACCTACCTACAAAAATTTAGTCCGAATTCAATCTTTTCGTGCATTTTATAGGCTGTTTTCATATCATATCTGAAAAATATTTTATATCATATTTGAAAAATGATTTTTACTAATACTGCCGTTGCAAGAATATTCAAGTAAACTAACAAAATAAATCCGTCTTAATAATGTTATTATTTTGGAAAACTTTCTTTGTTTTCTAAAATGATGAGAATATGAGTCACCTTATAGGCTTTTAAAACATCGGTTCTACATATAATAGAATATGAAAACTGATTTTTAATATCGTACAACCATACATCCACCCACATCCACAACCCGTTTAAATAACCACCTTTACCCATATAAACTAGCATAAATAGGATTTATACAAAAAACGACTTCTTGAAAAACCTGTTTTCCATTTCTCTATTTAAAAAAACCCGGTTTTAGCCGGTTTTTAGGATTTATACAAAAATCCTTCATATGCATATATATATACATAAGTGAGGATTATATACACATAATACTTGCACAAAAGGATGAAAACTTAAATGAATTTCGGTTTTTCCTAAGAAAATATATGGTTTTAAAAAATATAAAATATATGCTGAAAAGTGGCAAAGACTTGTTCTTATTTTATACACAATGATGCCTGAAATTGAAATACTAGTTCACCAGTTACTGAGGCTGGTTTTGTATTTTTCCTGATATCAAATATAAAATCCAATTTTTTTTGTTGTTGTTCTTTTATTTATTTATTTATTTTGCCTAAAACAATGAAAATTCAGCTTTTAGGTTTTCTTCAGAGTATTCACGAAACATATGAATTGATTTTTCCACGGCTTCCTTTAAAAAATCATTGCTCTGATGAGTAGTTTTTTCGATTTTCTCTACATCAGAATCAGTTTCCACATAATAATTTGTAAACATTCTAGGCAATATCTTTTCAGATAAATTAATAATTTCAATTTTTGAAGCTAAAGAAGGTATTCTAGATTTCTTCGCTGAAAAATAGATGTTTTTTTTTTTTTTTTGGTTTTTGTTTTTCAAATACAGCAAAATAGTTGCTAATTCCACTTTTTTTTTAAATTGATAAAATTTCCATATTGATTTCCATATTAATTTCCATATTGATAAAAGAATTAGAAAGTGGTATGGAAAATAAAGATTGATATGATAAAAGCTTGACACAAATATGGTACTAACAATTTTTAAAAATTGCAATTAATTAAAAAGACATATAAAATATGTAGAAGAATTTAGAAAGAAAGTAAAGAAATGTTATTTTTTAAAATTTTACAAAGTAGTTGAAGTAGTTTTTAAATATTTAAAAAAGATATAAGATTCAGTCCTTAATTATACAGCTGAATAATAATAAAATGACTGGTCATATTGCAAATAAAGAAATTAACAGCTATCAAGTGAACACTGAATTGCTTAATGAATTCAGAAAACGCTATGAAATTGTTTTGAAAAATTGAAAAATTCGCAATATGCCTGCTTTTGTTAAAATTTTTATGATTTTTTATCTTCTGCTTCTATTTTTACCCAAGAGTCTTTAAGTAACACACAAAAATTTTGACTTAATATATTTATTTATTTTTATTATGGAATCTGTATCATAAAATATGCAGCATATTACTATCACTATTGAATACATTGTGATAATCTTTATAATTTTATTACTACGGAATAGAAGATAAAATTAAAACGAAATGTTCTGAAATAGAATTAAATAGTTTTTTCTATGGAATTATTTTTAAAAAATCAATTTTTCACCTTCATTTTGAAAGAAAATCCTTTTAAATTTTCATGGCATCACATTTTTATACTAATTAATTTCCTTCAATGGAATTTAGACTTTTTTTAAATTTTCGTCCTATGATCAGACATGCTTTCAAATGATCGCTGTGCTATAAAGATTTTTTAACTTCGAATTGAATCTGAATGAATTAAAAACAAGACGGAATTCCCTACTAACAAGATGTGTATTTAAGTGATTTACGTGTACTGTTAATGGGTTGTATTCAACAAGTATGTACCTATCCATTAATCTTGAAATTCATAATAACCAAAGAAAATTATAAATAGCCAATATAAAGGAGTTAAATCCATCAAAAGAATTTTTAATTGTAGAAACTTTATATACGAATTTCACGATACAACTTAGCAAACGTGGTGTGTGTGAAGTACGCAGCATAAGGAAATGGGAAACAACACTCGGCGGTCACGATTTAATACACCTCTTTTCGAGTCGAATAAAAATTGAACGGACAAGATTCTTCAAGGCTCGAGAACTTGACCGCGCTACCAAGTAGGGCAGGAGCGGAGATCGGGCCGTATATGGAGAACCACCTTTCAGACACTTCACCCTATTGAGGCCAGAAGCATTTCAAGAAATCCATCGAGCGGCGAAAGGAAAAATATTTTTATAACATTTTAAGTTCTAAGTTCTTATAACACCGTTGAACATTTTCTCATTGTTTGAGAGCAGTTATTACGTAACAAATTACTTGATTCTGAAGAGAATTTCGAATGAGATATTGGAACCTTTAAACTTAGTTCTCAATCTTTTACTACTTGGAATCTAGCTTTCCGAATTGTTTTTTTAAATAATTCGTGGCAAAATAATTGTAGTTTACAAACTGTTCCCTCTGAATTATTATCATTTGTGAATACGATCCTGTTTTCATTAGGGGATTTTGAGTAATTGAAGGCAGCAAATAATTGAAGCTCGAAATCGCATAAGGAATAAATAAAGAATAAATGGTAATTTTCATCAACACTTTTAATTACATATATTTTTACCTGCTTTTACCAGTACTGCATTATTATTATGTACGTTTCTTTGACAGCAAATGCATTTTCAAAAGTTTGACGCAGAACTCTGACATCACAGCCGTTATTTTCATCGAATGTAATTTTTTGGGAATTCTTAAATAATTTAATTTTTATATGTTCAAAAAATTCACTCGCTTTTAATAACAGTTTTGATAAAAGTATTTTCTCTTTCTCCCAAGTGTAAATATCACTTCATTCATTCTTATTTGGAAAACATTGAAGGATTTGATTCGTGTTCTAAGATTAATCCATTATGAAACTGTTTTGTGACCTCATAAATTAGAATAGAAATTAGTGTTAACAAAAATATTGCTTCCATAAAAATTATATATGAATTGATGCGTTTAAGAATTTAATGGTAAATAGTTTATCATTTGGAAATAGTATATACAGAGGGGGGGGGACAGAGCGATATAGAGCCCTCTTGATTGTTTCTAACCGATTTAAACTATTTGACTTCAACTTATTAAGACAAATAATTACTTAAAAGTAATGTTCTCATATGATAGTTTGAAAATTGTGATCGTAGATTTCATTTTTACTTTTTTTTATTGCCTTATATTTTAAGGACAATTTTTTATCTGTTTTCTTTTACATAATATATATTTTCTTTTCGATTTAAATATCCGCAATCGATTTTCCAACTTTTTAATTTCTCATATGGATATCGTAGTGAAGAAAATCTTATAATTGTCAAAAAGATTATCATTGGAATTTTGAATAATTTCAAAAATCGGTTTTGAGAATTACAATAAAACGATTTTAAGTTTTAACGTGTGGTTTTAAACTGGGATATAAGTAATAGTTCTCTATTTATTATTTTTTATATCAAAAAGTAGAATGGGCGAAAAGTTTACTGCAGCATCATTCTATCCAGAATTTGATCTAAATCATTTGAGGTGCTGCGCTATCCAATATAATTTTGTGTAAATTCGTCGAAGGGAAAATAAGTTTTTGAATACGCAAGTCTAAGTTCCCTTTCTTAGAGAATATTTAAAAATAATTATTGGTATCCAAGTTACCGTCCCCACTGAACGAAAACCTTATTTTCATTAACCTACCTTTATTTACAGCCGTTCTATAATTTACATATAAAGATTTTTTTTTTCATTTTTAATTATTATTTTCATTTTTATATAGTCTTTTACTCCACTATGAAATATTATGCATTATATATATTAGAGAAAATACTATGCGTTCACATTTTCGGGATTATAATTAATTTATTTTTAAAAAAAACTATGGAAACCAGTGATAAAATAGCTCTTCACTAATACCGACAACGATTCAACTTTACGATGACTTTATAAGCCTTTTGCTTTAAATAATAGTTTCTGAAATATTTTTCCGAAGTAATCCACTAAATTTTGCAACAAAAGTGACAATCCGTCAGTGGAAAAAAAAATTTTGGATGGTTGATTTCAAATTTCATGAAGCCTGAGCATCACTTGAAGAAAGATCTTTTGTCCATTTGAAGGGACTGGAAAAGTATAATTTCTCTGTCTTCTTCTTCAAGGTGAAATTATCAGTTTTGTCAAATACTGCAATCAATTTGATAAACTGAAAAATCCCCAAAATTGGGGAATTGATGAGGAGTCGCTTTTCATAATGATAATGCAAACCCTCTTGCTATAAGAGAAAAGCTATGACAGTTTTATTGGAAAGTTCTACAGTATCCTCAAAATTCTCAAGATCGTATTTCATGATACTTTTACTTGTTTCCATCATTAAAAAAATTCTTTCTATGATAAATTGTTCCGATCCGTAACATAAATATAAATGTACTTCAATTTGCAAGTAAACCCATAATTGTTGAAAAGTGGAAATAATGAAAGAAGAATGCAATAAAGCAGAATGGTTCATTTATAATGCAATAAATCATTCCTTACACAGCAAATATTGTGTATTCATTTTGTAAAGGAGATTAACTTACATTTTACAATTCAATAAATGTTATACGTGTATTTAAATCCCATTGTAGTAATTAACAGCATCACGATCACGATTTCTTACGATATTAACTTACACATTCATTAGTAGCTAATGGAGGGAAAAAGCCAGCTAGAAATATGAGTTGCAGTTTATTTGTTTTTTTAAATTTTAAATGCCCAACAAAAGAAAATACGTGGAATTTCTAGTAAAAATCAGTTTATAATTTTTATCATCGAAGCAAAATTTCCAGAGGATTCTTAAGCTTAAAAAGAATTTGCATTCAAGTTTAGGAAACTTCATTTATCTTTTCCTCGGGTTAATGTTTTACTATTACACATGTGTTCTCTCATTAAATTTCGTTAAGGATGAGCAACCTTCGCAGAGATCTTTCAAAAGGCCAATATACAACTCAGAGTAAATTAAACAACAGCACTTGAACATCTTATTTTTCTAATTAACTTGTTTAAATTACAGAAATTATTCGTCAAAACAAATAAAAGTGCATCTGTCCTTGCATGGGATATTTATTTTAAGCATGATAATGAGTTGCGAATATTGGCAAACTTAGAAAGTGAAGAAGACCGTAGTAGCAGTTATCGCTAGAGAAATCCAATACAGGAAATAGGAAGCTATCAAAAGGGTATTTTTCTCCTGTCGGCTCTTCTCTTTTTGACTGGCATCTTGCTGGCAAAATTATGATTCTGTTAACAGCGTTATTCATTAACTGACTGTCCATTTTTACGGCGGAGGTTTCCATTCATATGTGGATTATAACAACAACATTTGTCTTCTCCCGGTCACATTCGGGCTAAAATTAACCTTCGACTCATTGAGACACGTGGCATTTTATTTTGGATAATCACGCACGCATCTGAAGAACATCCTATTCGCACAATTTTTTTTTCAAAAAAAACGTTTTTTTATGCTTTGAAAAAGTAGCAATCATCAATTTCTAGACTTGATGATTTTCCACGTTTTAGATCTATCTCCCCGAATACGACAAAATTCTATTTCGAACTACATCTAAAGAAATTAAATATATAATTTACAAATATCAATAAAAATGTTCACAAATTCCTATCAAACTCTAAAAGAAATGCGTTAAAGAGAAATATGTCTATTTATCAGATATCGAACTATCAAAAATACACGGTATCCATTCTAATCATGATACAATAGTTTCTAAACAATTAATAATGCTTGTAATTCAAACTGGAAAGATGCTTTAAACAGCAAAAAAATTACATTTTATTCTTTTTTGAATCAATAAAGTTGTTTCTTATAAAGTAATAAAATCTAATTTTTTTAGTCCACCAGTCATATTAGGCGAATTCGGCGAAATAGTTTTGACACACAAAGGATTTTATATGAAATCTTTTCCAAATACCTGCAACCAAACTTGGCCAAGATATGAAACTTGAATATCACTATTTTAAACCTTTTAAAACATTACATGGCCTTCTTGTGGAAGATTCAATTAACTAATTTCGATTGCTCATAGTAAGAATTGATTGGTATAAAACAATGAAATTAAAAAATTTTAACAATTTGAAAATTAGCTGTTATATGTTAAGATTAGAATGATACCTCTGTGTAATATTTTTTCTTAGCTGTTAATAAATAAGACAAGCTATATGAATATTATGTAAACTTTCTTAAATTAAATACTGGATATTTTATATATATAAATTAATTAGCATTTCAGAATATCCATCACTTTAGTTGAAAATTGTTATCTACTCTATATCAAATTCAAATAGAAACATGCTTCATTTTCAACAGAAGCTGCATAAAGGCCAGGCCTAAAAATAAATTGAATATGAAATGAAAATAAGAAGTTAATTTTCTAAATGCTATATTTTTGACACTTTTAATAAACGTTTGTCATTCCATACCATTAAAAAAACACACTGTCTTGGCGGCAATCTTGGACTTATAGCTGAGCTATTGAAGAATCAACAGAATCTGTCTATTGGTGCTTTATACAGAAAAATTTTAGAACCAGAGTGAACAAATTTAGCAGTTTTGAAAGTTTAAAATTTAAAATAATTTTAGTCCCTTGAAAAGTATAATGTAACATTTTTTGAGATGTCAAAAATATAGCAGCAAAAAAAGGATTTTTACGCGATTTAAAATTTAAAAGGATAACATTTTAGGTAATATTAATTTATTTATTCTATATATTTTTTTAATTCAAACATTTATGGATTTCTGTGGAAAAGCTGTTTAAGTAGACGTTAAAAATTATACGAAAGAAGCAATATTTTTTTTCCGAAACTGAATTGAAAACTTTTTTTTACTGTTGCATGAGACAAGCCCAGTTACTTTGCTATGGTTAGAGAATTACTGATTCTTCCTGCTTTCAATCTGAAAAAAGTCTAACGGTTATCTCACGATCGGAGGTTGTAATATTTTCTGCAATATGTGATGGTACAATTATGTTTCGATTGTGCTGATCGTAGCGCGTCAATCTTTTGGCAGTTTGGAAACATTCCTTGATTGATATGGATCTAAAGCGTTATTATTACCTTTCCAGTAATATATATATATAATAATTAAGCATGATTAATAAAAACAGTCTTCTTTTGTTAATAACAGCTGCAAGGTGAATCTAAATTTCATATTCAAGATTTATGATAATTGTTAGCACCTATATATTTTTTTATAATTCGCAATATATATGCATCTTGATAATTCAAGGAATGTTTTCAGTGAAATGTCTTCACTTCATTTTATTTTTTGTTTGTTTTTCAACTTTTAAGTCATTTATTTTTTAGTTTTGTGTAATGCTATTCCACATATTTGATATTCTTATGACCATTAGGGGTCTTCTCCATAGAATATTTTAATTCTAACTACCTGAAATTTATCAAAATTCTTGGAGATAGAAATTACTACATGTGTTATCTTTTTGTGTCCGAATCTCCTCTTTCTATACCAATTTTAATCTTAAATAATTTTAATCTTATAATTAATTTCTTCTCACGATTTTTTAAATTTTAAGCTAATTATTAATTATACACAATAATCAAATGATTAGAATATTTTCATATTAAAATACGCCATTTCTTAATTTTCAATTATTAAATAATTTAATTCTTAACCTCTAAGAGAGTAAGAAACGAAGGGAAACCCATTAGATTCTACGTCTATGAAGTATAATATTTGTTTATGCGTCGTTCTGTGTACCACCGGGAAGGATTATTTTGTGTGTGATAATGGCCATCTAAAAAGAGGAAACCGCAGTGCCTTATATACAGCTTTATTATCAACTAGCCGCCTTTGGCGACCAGCTGGTTCGCCATGAGTAATGCGCTCTAAAATTTTCAATTAAATCATACATTCATTTGCCAAAATTTAAGAAATAGTTAAAGTTAAAAGATTCAGTTATTAGCAGTTAAAGAGTCGGTAACTTTAATCGGAAAAACTTTTTGAGTTAAATGCTCTAATAATTTATCGATTATGCTTCCAAAATATTAAAAATGTTTTTTTCAGTGATATTGCCAAAATGTTAAATATGTTTTTTAAAGAAAGCGAAGGGGGAAATAATTATTGAATTAATGATACAGATATTGCAAACGATTATAGAAATATGCCATTAAGCCGGGATTTCAATGCATATCCTGTCTAAATTCAATCAGGTTTACTGTAAATAAAGATAATTTATGGAATTAATGATATAGATATTGCAAACGGTCATAGAAACCTTTGCTTTGCATTTATTTTTTAAGAAAATATCACATTTTATGTTTCTTTTATTTTATCCGGTCACGTGCTGAAAGTTGCATTTCTTTAGATTTAATTTGCAATGATTGATGTTTTTTTATTTGAACTTCCGGCATTGTTTTATTTTATTTTATCCAGTCACGTGCTCAAAAAAAAACATGGTTAAAATATTTCTTTAAAAATTCGCTAAAAATAGAGGTTTATGTTATACATTAAAACACTGATACTATAAGAAAGCTAATTTTTTTATCTTTAAATTGATGTTAAAATCATGTTTGTCCAATAATATTTTTGGAAGTTATAGCGGAAAAACGTCGAAATTTCGCTTAAATTTTAATTAATTCAAATTCTAAATAAAAATTCGAAAAAAGGGCTCAGAGGTGCACATTCCCAAGGTATATATGTACGAAATTTGGTAACTGTAGGTCCAACGGTTTGGCCTGTAAAGCGCCAACACACACACACACACATTGAGCTTTATTATAAGTATAGATATAGAAGATTATGATTAGGAATTCCGTTTCCATCGTGGATTTAATTTCTATACAGTGTTATAAAGTATGTTTTAAATTCTCTTAATGGCAAACTAAGTATAACTTAAATATCTGCAGTAGGGAATCTAGATCAAACGTCTTCATCAATCACAAATTAAAATATCAATGCCTTCCCAATAACATCTTATCATAACTTCGTTCGTTCTCTTAGTTGCCTTTTTAAATCAAATAAAAGATTTTTGAAAATGATTTCGAAAATTTTTAAAACTGCAGAATTGCTTACCAGAACCACAAGCATGACAAATAAGTCAATTTAACTTTCATAAATACAACATTAATTAATATACTTTATTAACTAATATGTTTAATAAGATAAAATGTCCTATTTCAAATTTTTGAAAATCAAGTTTTCGATTTCCTTTCAATTTTAAGAAAATATAATTAAAAACACTTACAAGTTCTTAGAAATACATCATTAAACCAGCATGAGGGGTAACCCCAAAGCTCTCGCACATTTTCTAATATGCGAGACAAACTTGTGTTAGTAATGCAGTTTTTTTTTCTCTCTTTTTCTTTTTCTTTTTAACCAAAATTTGACACACAACTACAATTGAAGTTTAAAATCTTACATAAAATTTGATATAAGTTCCTTGAATTCTTGAATTATAGCATTTAAATTCTTCTGATAGTCCGTACTGACTAATTTGATTCCCATTGACTAATTTGTTTCCTAATATTATGGTGGGTACAGTACAGATATTAAATCTGCATACAGAATTCTATCAATATAGTTTTCTCCATGTTATAGTAATCACATTAAGTTATATTCGAACAACCGTACCGATAGACTTTCTTTCAATGAAGTTTGCTTAAAATTTGACAGAAAGCTACAGATTTGATGTAAAGACCATATACCAAATTTCATCTGTCTAGCCTAAAAAGTTTTTTAGTTACCATAATCACAGACACATTTTCCGAGAACAGGTTTTTCGAGCTCAGGGAGATCTTAAACATGAATATTCGTCAGAATCTGGATTTCAATTTTTTTTAAAAAAAGATTGCGTTACTTTTTCTATACTTCGTATATAAGAAAGTAAAATTCGAAAGAAAAACATTTTTTTTTTTTGGAAACGAGTAATATGCAAAAATTATTGTCTAGAACACTATGTTGCAATTTTTAAAATGCGATTTATGAATATCAAACTTTTATTCATATTCGTTTGATGATGTCAAAATGCAATTTAACAAGATTTCGCGGAATCTTTTCGTGTGTACTTATTCAAAATAAAGCGTAATGATAATTTCAAGCTGAAACAAGGAGCATTCAGCTTGATTGCACTTGTTGAAACTAATCTAACGATGTTTATTCACATTTTAGTCAATAAAGTTCGTTGTCTGAATTTCAAACAGCATACTGGCAATATCGTCATCCACTGTAAAAACTGGTGCAGTGATACAATCAGAACAGCAATTAGCAAATTAGGAATCAACATACTAATCCTATTTTGCAATTGAATTTATCATCCTAATAAGATAACCTTCATAATTATTATATTCGTATTCGTCTTCATCTTCCGATTCCTCACTTATTTATAATCACTTCATATTATTATCACTTTATATCATTATTATTCCTCACTTATTATTATCACTTTATATTATTATTATTCCTCACTTATAATTATCACTTATTTATTTCCTCACTTATCACACATTTATTTCGGCTTCAACTTTAGCCAATCTATATGTTTGTATGACCCATCAGTAACTGCTAAGTGGATGGTGTGTGAATAGCATGAAACAGGCACTAACCATAATAGCAAATCAAATAAATTTAAACGAATTTAAAATTTGAATTAATAATTTAATAGAATTAATTTTTTAAATCCGAAATTAATTTTTAACGAAATATGAATTCTTTCAACCGGTTTTCAAATGTGATAAATTTACTTTAAAAAATTAGTTGTTTTTTTTTATAACCAGGTTTGAAAAATCGTCAAACCCGAGTTGTAAAACGCATTCAAGTTAGCTCAGATTTTAGATCTTTCCAACTTAAGCTTAGGCATATTTTGCAGTAATAAATCCAAGGTTCATAAAATATAATTGTTTTCTGAATACATCCAATTGTATCGTATCTTATACTAGAAAATTAGTATTATGACTTCAAAACTCTTTTCAAAATGTTTGAAAAATGCTGCTTCATGGAAATCTGTGCGTTCTTTGAAGGAGACGATTGCAGTGCTGACTAAATCTGGTTTTTAATATTATATTAGAACTATTTTTCAATATAACGTGATAAAATTCTATTTGCATTTGAGTTTTTAAAATTTCCCACGAGTTTGAAAAATGCTTTAAATTAATTACACTGTCTCCTGAAAAAGTGAACGAATAGAGAAACAGAGATGGCTACAGTGGAACAACAGTGCACTCAAAATTTTAAAAAATATGATTTTGAGGAAGGATCTTTAAGTAAATCAGGATAATTTAAAACAATTTAAAAGAGCTTAGATTAGTACGAATTGCAACCATCTCTTCTTTCCCTCGGCCATTTCATAAATTGTTAAGAAATCGGTGAAGAACAACAAAATGATGCAGAATTCTCCTAGAAAACACTTTTCTTTATTTTGATATAAATTCAAAAAAATTCACATAAAATGTAAAGATTATATAAAATTAAAAATTTTGCCGAAACTTTTCAGAACTATCTGAATTTGATACTCAAAAAATCATTTTTTTTCTATCTGTTACAATAGGCACTATTCTACCATTAACAATATAATAATATTATTTTATTTCTATTAACCAAGCAATATTACGTTACCTATTTGTTTTTTATACATCTTTAAGATCTTAACGAAGATGCAATCAAGCAAAATTAGTTTTTTCATTCAAAATCAGAAACAACTGTTGATATGTAAAGCATTTATCATAGTAATTTTGTTTATTTGTTAAACTCCGTGAACTTTCTCACGCAGAAAGTGAACTAAGAAAGTAATGAGAGAAATCAGATACTTCTGAGGAATATTAAAATGTGCCACGCTTAAGAAAAGCGCACCTCGTGCCAATTAAAAAATAAATTAGTATTCTCCAAGCGTGAGACTCAAATTCAAATTAATCAGTTAATCATTAAATGACAGTTATTGAAATGATTATGCAATTACAAATCTCTAGTTTTATATTTTAAACAAGAATATTTTCTTAGTGGCATATATCTACAGAGGAAGAAAATAGCCTGGATGGTCTTTTTTTTTTTTCTTTTTTTTTTCTTAGTTCCTACGCTTTTCCAAAACGTGTTGGCTAACTTTGCAGAAACTATGAAGTCAATGACGTCGTTCATCTCATGTTTTCTCATCACATGCTTAAATAAATCTATTTAAATATCACAAATTTATTTTAAATGCATGAATATAGGTGCAGTTAAGCATTTTTTATTATTGAATTAATTATTTATAATTGATTTAAACAAAACAATGTTACTATTTTAAAGAGACAATTCGGTGTATTTACTAATGCCTATACTATTAACGAGATCTAACATCTCTTATGAACCAGGATAATACCGAAATTTCAATGCTGGTCTTGGATTGAACGTAGTGCCATGTGTTTGTCACGATTTTACTTTATCAAAATATAATTGTTGGCCTTAATATTAAATCATTTATATTTTTAATAGTTAAAGTTTTTTTATCAAAACTTTTGCTATGCATGTAAATTTGAAAAATGAACAATTAAAAAAGTTAAAAACACGATTTTTTTAAATAGATGGTTAGAATCTTGATCTCCGATTCTTAGTCCTGAATTGATAAGAGATTCCTGAATTTGAATTCAAAACCCAAAATCGAATATGTATTCTGAAGTAAAATCAAATGCTTCAGACTGTTCCATTTACATTATTAATAAACAATTCAAACTGAAGAAAAAGATATTCAACTAGAATCAATTTTTCGAAATATTAGCTTCTGAAGTGCACTCCCTCGTCATTTTTAGTAAGCAAGGAATATCGTCACCTTCTAATATTGCTTAAATGGATAAATCAGTCCAAAGAAAAAATTATAAAATCAAAGCAGTCCAATTTTTTCTTTAAACTGTTAATTATTTCAAAGTTTCTGATTTGTTTCCATTTATTTATTAACCCATTTAATTATTTTTTCTATTCCTGTACATTTGCCATAGAACGAGGAAAATAAAACTTTTGTATTTAGTTATTTAATGAACTTTTATCTTTCTGAAGGATTCAAACTTTTTTGGTTTTAAATGTTTCAGAAATAATATGTAATCCGAAAATGAGCTGACATCCCAGAGGAGCTGTAATGTCCTTGACTTTAAACTTTTTCTTTTTTTTTCGGAGGGACAGGTGTTGGACTAAAGCATTCATAACTAAATTTAGTACGCCACCTCTTTATGATTCAAGTACACTAATTAATTACTCTTGCACCTTTGAAAACAATTTTTCGTGTGCTCATACGTAATAGATACGCTTTTCTTGCACTCTTTTAAGAAGGCTTCGAAAATTATTTACCTGAAAATGAATGTAAATCCTGCCTAACAGTGTTCAGGAGAATTTAAATTTCTTCTCGCATCTATCTATTCGTTTATAAAATGCACCTATATTTTTGTATCATTAAAATGAATATGTGTAAGGAATTATTACTTGCAGAATATTTTTAACGTGCTTACATTTAAATGGGTAATTTTTAATTGATTCTTTATTGTAAACTGTTATGTATGTACAGCATACTCCCATGTATCCGGTACACGATTATCCATCTCCCGTATTATCCTGCCAAGTTTTTCAAAAACTGTCTCTTATCTTAGGGTTACCTTTTATTATCTAAGTACTATTTATCAGTGAAAAATAAAATTTGTTTGAGTCAATTTTCTTAAGAATTAAACCTACGGTTTACGCAAATGTTTTTTTTATGTTTCCTACATTTAAGTTAAGTATTGCAGAATTTATGTTAAAATATAAACAATTAATATTCTTTAATTTACTTTTTTTCTATTAAATTCTTGAAATATGTAACGCAATATATAAACATATGTAAACAACCATTTCTGATACAACTATTTTAACTCGACATTTTACCGGCAACGGCTTCTATAATTCACTGGGCAGCGACCATATTCACATTCTACGTGGTTTGAGATAAATGGAGAGCTTAGTACTCAATAATTGAGAAAATGTTTATTATAACAGTGAGTTCTAGTATAAAAACTTTGTTTTCTGGTATTGGTGGGCAATGAAATGAGTTCAAAGAATTCTCGATTAACCAGGTTTTTTGTTATCCTGCCTAATCATCTGCTACATTATCCGTATGCTCTGAAGTGTACTGTAATTTCATTTAACGCATAAAAATAAAAAAATACTCTCCATACGTATCCAAGTATTTTAGAAATCAACTACTTTGATTCTAGGTCCAGTATATGAAGTTACGATCTGTTTCAGATTGAAAAAACACAATTAAACAAGTTATTATTGTAAAAAAAGGTAGTTACATTACTTTTTCATTGAAGGAAAATACATTTTAGTAAGAAAGCAAAGTCACTCTAATCAGCCTAACGCACTTTTTTTTCATCCAGCCATTTTATTTCCCTAAATAATAAGTTTAGACAGTTTTTACTAATGATAAAAATAGATTTATGAGTCTTGGGGAAAAAATGTGAGACTCGTGCAAGCGTTCGTTATCAACTCATATTTTCTCAGGCAGTACAAAAAAAAGTAGTTTTTTCGACTTAGCTTGCTGTTAGGTTTCATGGAAATGGGGAGCCTATAAGGGTGCAGAAGAAGGTCAGCTTACGGGGAATGAGAAACATCACAGTGAGTGAGGAATGTGGGCTGGGATCAGTCGAGATAGAGGGAACGTAGGGGTTTCCAACACACACACAGAAGAAAAATGTATCGCAGAAATATCCTCCCCCCCCCTGCTTTGTCAAATAATCCTATTTTTGGTTAAAAATTTGTAGTAAAAAATCTGTTTTTCTTTTAACAAAATTCATTTATCTATGTTACTGAAACACGAAAATAGCAACAAAAAGTATATTGTAGCTTCTGTGCTAAAAATCATATTTAATCACTTAATAATTATAAAATTATATTGTAATCTTTACGAAGAAATATAAATCAAAATCAGAAATCAATCGACCTTTCTTTAAATTTATAATTGCAATAACATTTCGTCGAAGCAGAAATGTTCATCTCCGTCTATGTCAAGATCTAGTAATATGGATGGTTCATTATTATTAATAATAATAATTTTATTTCTAAACACAAGGAAGAAAATTACTCATAAATGAAAATTGTTTCGAAATATTTCTATTGGGTATGAAAACTCATATTATGAAGATGTTTAGTATAAAAGCTCTGAAAAAATAAATTTTACCTATCAGAAACATTATCTTTGTAATAAACTTTACTTCAAAAATAGTATAAGAACTTGTTTTTTATTAAATGATCTTTTATTTTACCTTATCTTTGAGTCATAAATTTATTTGGTTTCTGTGATCAAATTATAGCAATCATAACATGTAAGAGTCTTTTTGTCCTTGTTGTTTTCTTACGTATATTTGAAAATCCGTGTAATGATTTTAGTGTATCTCAATTCACAGAATACATTGACAAACCAATATTATTTTAAAATAATTTTCCATATATTTAAATTTTATAAAAGAACTTTTTTTTTGAAAAATTAATTATTTTTAGTAAAATTGTGCTACGCCAAAAGGAAGTTTTAAATAAACTATTGTAATTTAATTAAATAGTAACAAAATTTCAAGACAATATGAAATTAAAACATAATAACGAAAAAAAGGCTTCATCGTAAATGAAGCTGCAACAAAATATTCCACATCTAAAGCTTCTCTACAATTTCAAGTATCCTTCAAATACCAGTTTTTAATTTTAAAAAATTTGGTTACTTTAAAGAGTTATTTTCCTAAGAATCATTTTTAAAGTTCATCTTTAGTAATTATACAATATTTAGAAAGCATATGCAATTGTTTCCTGAATTCAATACTCATAACCCCACTAAAACAAATTTAAATGAAAACTTTTAATAAGCTTTCGCTTACAGATACTTTTATATATATATAATAAATTAACAAAATAAGTAATCAAAATTACAACCCTGTTGTAATTTTGATTATGTATTCCTTCCTACTTATCTATTTTGTTAATTTATTTTGATTCATGTGTATTTTAGTAGTAGCTGCATTAGCGCTTTTTAAATACAATGATAGGTTTTTAATTTTTTTAATTTTAAACTTGTTCGAATCCGAAATAATTTTTAGTTTCGTTTCCGTAATTAGTTTCCGTTTTTTTTCGCTTACTTAATTATATTAATTTAGATTTGTTTCATAAATAGGTTTCATTTCATCTAGCTTTTATTTATTTGTTTGTTTATTTATTTTTCATTTTGTTGTTTAATTTGTGATTCTAGGTTTCAGGAGCTTAAACTGTTTAGTTTTGCACTTAATTATAATTATTACAGAATTCTGTGCTGTAAAAGTTCATTGTGTATGGAATTTTTCTTTTATATTGCTTCACAAATAGCAGAATTTAACTTTTTCTAAATATGAAAAATACAAAAGTACATAAAAATTATGTACATTCACTTTAAAATCATGTCTAATACAAAAGAAAACGAATGGTAATGTTTTGATCTACTTCAGCACATAAAAAAACTGGACTCAAATCTACAAAAGATAAGAAAAAGTTTTGCTAGTACTTATTATTAAAAATTAATGTATTCTTAAGACCACGGGACGAATTCCTTTAGCTAATCACAATCCTCTTGACGTAATTAAAGGCAAAAATGATTTCGATCACTTGCCTTTCTACATTTGCATAATGTATTCTGCATCATGACCTAAGCCGCGTAATTTGATAAACGCATAAATGAATGAAAAATTATTCTTATTCTATCATTACCTTTCATTTTCAGTAAGATTATCGTAATGTTTTTTTTAAATCATTTAAAACTTTGGGGAAGAGTTAAAAATCTACAGATTTTTTATGGATGCTCATATGAAAATGTTTAGAAAAGAATACAGTTCCAGGGCACAATCTAAACAAGGCAAAGAAAATTAGTCGGTGGTTTCTTTTAGATTAGTTACCTTAACACTGAAATTTAAAATCTACGTGTTTAGTTTAAAATTTTCACAAGGTATAATTTTTTTCTCTTGGTAAGGGGTGAAAAGAAGGAAATAATGTGTGTGTTTCCCATCCTTCTAGTTTTGTCTCTATGTAAGAAGATAATTCAAATCATCTACAGGAATATACATTTGTTCAATGCCTGAAAAATTAATTACGCAACATACATACTATTCCCTGTTTAAATTTGAGGTAAAAGTCGTATATGAGAGCAATGCTTAACAGAGACTGAACTCATGATTTCATCGATTGTGATTTGTTTGGAGCGTGCAAGTGCGAATTGTCCTGTCTTTGTTCATTCATTTAGTATTTGTTTGGCACAGCTGAAGCAATGTAATCGCAGGTCCTATCACTGCCCTGCAATCAGACGCTCTGGTAGACCAGACATGAAACGGAGGTTCTTTAAATCATTAAATCTTAAATGTAGACACCTAGTTTTTCAGTAACTGATTGATAAAATTGCATAAAAAGGTTAATTATTATCTTATTAAGTACTGAATTAGTTTGATTTTATTTTACTGTCCTTTGAGAATTCTTCATATGAAATAATCCAAATTTTCACGTATTAATTTATCTTTTTAAAAGTATTATTTTGATCTGAGGATATTAATTTTAGCAATCATTTAATATATTATTTTCATTATTATATGATAATTATTCACATTATAAGGTGCGATTGTAGAAGAAAAAAATAGACAAAAATAATCTGTAGAATTTAAATAATTTAACAAGTAACTGAAACGAAAATAAGAAATTATTCCGGGTTTTAATATAAAAATGAAATTACCTGTAAAAACAGATAACTGTAGAACAAAAGGGGTTTTTTTTGTAATAATCTGACATTTTTCTAATAATGTAATAAGATTCAACAAAAAATACGACAAGAATATATTCAAATTGTGAAGAAAAATGGAGGTCTGATTACTAAAAAATTGATTTTTTAAAGAAGTTTTTGATTAGCAAAGATTTGAAAGTAAGCTCTGCTCTTCGCGTTCTGTTTTGAGATGGAACTAAAATTATGATGAGCGCAAATAATGAATGTACCCAAATAATCGGTATATGCGCCGAAGGGCAGTTCCGTAATCTAATTATGCTTTCATTTCCAATTTTCCATTAATGTTAGATCCTAGAAATTATATGTATCTTAAGACTTATTGGAAGAAGGCCACATGAATCATTCTCAACCACGAAATGAAATCGAAGTTTTTACATTCGGATTATTTGAGGTTGCGCTTATCGGTAAGTTACGCTACAGCATAAATTTAACTTCAGCTATCAGAATCTTAACGACTCTTCACAATCGAGAGGCAGGATAAGCTTTATGAATTTCGGAAGCCGTATTTTATTTAATATCAAGCATAGGAGCAATAAAAAAATTTTAAATTGGCTTTTTAAAAAAACATTTAAAGTTGAATAAAAGAAATTGAATGAATATCTGTTTGTTTTATATTTTCGGTCCGTGATTACAAAATGGCGAATTTGAAAGTCAGATCATCTTAATAAGGCCAGGGTATTTTACTTTCAAATTAATTGCAATGAAAAATCAGGATTTTGAGTTTTCTCCGAGAAAATATAATTTCCATTCTTCTAGAGTCACATCGAAAACCAGAAAGAAAAAAAAATTGGGGAGGGGGTCGATTTTTGGTTTTGAGATAAGACATTTAAAGAAGAGGGCAGTTAACGGTATTTTCCAATGTTATTGGCTGACTGGATATATTTCGCGTTTTCGACCCCGTTTTCAGATAAGCTGATTTTTTCTCAACTCTGTGGCTTATTTTCAATACATGCTAAACTGATCAATGTAATTACAATTTTATAGTTTGTCCAATCACGGATACCCGAGTAAATAGACTAGGGCAGCTGTCTAAAACCATTGGGTAGCGAAGTCGATTAAAAAATATAAGGAGCTTTTTCAATTAGTGAATTGATTTCAAAAGTTAAAATAATGAGATTGATAAAATTTTAGTATAATATTAAAACTTTGCCAGATATAATTGATCAGATTCCTATATGTTCCATTACGCTCACTTTTTACTTTTCATTACAGTCTTCAAAGTTCCGAACATCTGCTCGCAATAACATTGTTTACAAATGTGTAAAAATATAAACATATTTGCAAATTAACCAAAAATAATCATTAATTTTTTGACTTTAAAACATGCTGAAATATGAAACTAAATCAGCCGTTTGTTAAGAGATGTACTTCATTATGCCAACTACTTTGAATAGCAAAGGTTGAAAACTGTTGTTGGACCTATCCTTCACAGCATGTAATGCAGTTTCACAATGTTCGCCTACAAGTAATAACTTGATGTTCCATTTGTTTCTTAAACAGCATGATACCTTTTAAGAATTCGCAATGCATTCAATCGCGACCGGATGAGGAGGGTGAAGTCTCATTCTCCAAAGCCTACACCAAGCTCAGAATTGTTTTTCATGGCCTGATATTACGTGCCAAACAAGTTATTTCAAAAACATATATCACAAACGACACAATATTGAGTAAAAAATTTCATTGATCCATACAATAATGAAGTTTATTTTCACATTACATAGAGTTTCTGCATAGTATTATACTTCCGAGTAGAATTATCAACTTTTATTTCCTACTAACTACCTAGAGAGACAACCGGTTGATGTGATCAATAGTTGCTAAAATTGTCAATTAAATGTTTTGTATAGCTTTCTCTTAATGTTAGATACGACAAAAAATGCACCGTATTAATGTCCCTTCATCACTTTATTACTACGAAAGCAAAGCTACCTAGAAGAAATTCGAATATATACACAACAACGATAACGATACAAACGATACGATACAAATTATTACAGTTGCTAAAACTAAATACAGAAAAGTTGAACAAACAAATAATGAATAGATTAATTCCACACTTAATGATGTCTTCAGCAAAATATTTTTAAACATTCGATTTTTATAGCCATGTAACTCATATCAATTTAGAAGCCTTATACCATTTTCCCAAAAATTGATCCTTCAATGATCTCACATAAAATTTTAGCATTCGATTGAATTTAGCATTCGAAGTGATTCAATTTCATGTAATGCAATAGTTTTCTTGCTGAAATAATATGTAATGCTAATAATCGGGCAAAAAGAGGAATAAAAAAAATTTCAACACTGAATTTGAATCTTTAATTGCACTATAGAATATGCTTCATAATTTACATTATATATCAGAGGATAATTCAAAGAAATTCTTTCTGATATATAATGTATGAAGCATATTCTATAGTAATTCAAAGAAATTCTCTGTTTCATCTAAATTCCGTTTACTTCAATAAAAAGGAATTTCGAAGATGTAAGGACAATAATATATTTTCATATATTTAGGCATATTATAAGAAAGAACATCAGTGTATTAAAATGAACGCACTTTAAAAATTGATTATTTGTAAAGTTAAATCTTACTTGTAAAAATGACAAAGTCACAAAACTTTAGTAATAGCATACTTTATATTGAACTTAACTCAGCATGTAAAAACAAGCCGAATCTTCATATTTTCGTCAACCACAATGGAAGAAAGATCCATGGAGAAATATCGTAGCAACAATGGAAATAAACTGCTAGTGTTTTATAAATGATTGAAAATGTCATGACTTTTTTAAGCATTCTAATGTAGGCACATAAAATGAAAATGATATCAATACAAAAACGTGTCCAAATAATATTAATACCAATATTGGTGCTTATTAGTGCATAAATGTGTGAATGTGTGTGTGCGTACTTTAAATATTAACGAAATGCTATTCGTATATATTAAATCACCAATTTCTTTCTAACAGATGATTAAATTATAAAAGGCTATCAATGAAAAATTTTTGAATCGATCGGTTAAATCGAATTTCTTTAAGTTAATTACGCCACGTTTTAGTTGAGATGGCTACAAAAATTTAGTTACGCATTTTATTCAGAATTTATTCACTTTTATTGAATGCCGTAGTATTCAATGATTAATCCATTTTGATTGTTGCAGCAATTTTTTAACTATTTTTTTAATATTCCATCAAAACGTAAATGTGAAAGAGTATTAAAAAATATCATTTAGTTTCGTTTCTACAACAATTAATGAATTACTAGAATATTATAGCAATCGGAAAATTCATTTTTCAATCGTTAAATTAAGATCCTAACTATAGGAATAAAATAGCTGCAGAAAAAGAAAACACAAAATTCTTTTTAGCATTACCTCTTGAGTCACATATAATCAATTTTAGACCATTAGAGATTTTCCAACTTTTTAACGAACCGATTAATTCGCGCTTAATTTTAGCATGCTAATTTTACAAGATAGCATGGTTTTTGTAAACTGTGTCAATGCATTTACATGATGCGATATGCATGCGATAAAGATGAACAATACTTTGCCTTTTACACTAAGACGTTTTGAATGAAAATTCATATCTCGTTTTTCCAATTAGTTATTTTTATTTACAACTTTTTAAAAAGAGAATTCTGTAGAAAAAGAGAAAACTTTCTTCGGTAATAAAAAAATATCAAACTCTCTTAAATTCTTTTTTTTTTCTCTTTCAATAAAAATAAGACCAAAATTCGTCATTTAAAACCATCTGAAAAAATAACACACTCGGAGCGCTGCAAAAGCTAAATTTGACCACCAAAAAAGTGCAGCCATAAATATCGCTCATTAATCCCGCAAAAGCACAGCATTTCTCCGAAAATGCATTTCAAGTTCAGGTGAATCAACAAGTGTAGAAAAAGGAATGAGTATGCTTACCTGCGCAGCGCTGAGTTGTCGGCGAGTGCTCTGCCGGACTTGGGTGCTGCCTTAGAGTACGAATCGGGTCAACCAGTGACGTCACACTCACCTGCACGCGCCCGGCACCTCAGCACAGGTGAGACGGGACGCTTTGGATTCACTTACTCTGGGGCACGCTAGCACGAAAGCACGTGTTTGCCAAAAAAATACAATGTACCGCAGCTAAATATCGTTTGCTTGCAATTTTGTAGATGATACAGTTAATCGATGACAGTAACTTCGGTACCTTTAATCACTTAAATTGCTTGAAATTTTTTTAATTCAATTCTAAATCGCTAAACTGCATGTCAGAACAAAATGGTGCATTAATTCATATCAAATACTCTGCTTCCTAAATATCCTAACCAATAGTAATATGTTGCTGAAATCATTTTTGGAGCTAGTTCCATTTTAAAACTTTTTTTTTTCTGTTGTTGATGTACAAACAGATAACATGAGAAATCGTCTTAAACGCAGAATCCTGCATTTTCTAGTAATTTTAGTACCATCTTAATTTGCTTTTTGAGATTCTATACTTCCTCGAAATTATGTTCTAAAATTCGAATAAGAAAGAAAAAACAAAACAAAAATCTTTGATTGTTCTAATATTCTTTTCTTTCTTGAAAGAATTATTTCTTTTGTGACATAATAACTCTAACATATTAATTATTTTACATGAATTAAAGAAGCAAGAATGGATTTTTTAATGATTTTTTTTTTCTCTTTCATAATTTTAAAGAAATAATCCAAACTTTTAGTTTTTATCAAGATTTCTTCGATCAAAACCGGGGCAAATGCAACAGAGAGAAAACTATATAGGAAAGCAGAAAGCAGTAAACAATGACCATGAGAAATGATTCTGAACTTCTAGACTTTTAGAAAGGAAGTTGCAAATATGGTTTTTTGATATTTGGGGGGAAGAATAACCCGAGCAACTTACAACTTAAAGATACTGTGAACACAGGGTTTGAGCAATTAGGATATTATTTATATACATTTGCAATGTGTTTGTAATGGTAAATTTTTCAAAGGAAAGATTGGTCAGTTATGGAATTGATAAACTGGCTGTTTCTTATACGAAAAAGCTCTAAATTTATATATATTTTTAATTTAACGTATTTTAAAAACAAAACAATAAAAATTCATCTAGTTGCTTTCAACGCAATTTTAATTTTGAATGTGATATTCTTGGAGAAATTTTGTAAACACAAAATGCTTGGCATTCTTGAAACTTGGTTTTGCAAGCCTTGCGATAATTGTTTACTCAAATGATGCAAATGCGAAAGCTCCAGATATTAGGAATAATAACATTTCATTTTAATTTCTAACATTTTATTAACAGTGATATGCAGTTCTGTCTAAATAATTATGAGGGAAATCGGAATTATACCAAATAGAAAAGATTTCATTTATTGTCTATTTTGACTTTCTAATAATTTAGATGTAAAGACAAAAACAATCTATATGAGATTAAATTTAAAAATCTAAAATCTCTTCCGAAAAGTTCATGTGTAATCGATGATTTTTTTTCATATACAATAAATATTCACTATACTATTGATAACTTGCCATTTATCTATACTTATAATGAAGCTCAATGTGTGTGCGTGTGTGTGCGTGTGTGTGTGTGTGTGTGTGTGCGTGTGCGTGTGCGTGTGTGTGCGTGTGTGTGTTGGCGCTCTACAGACCAGACCGTTGGACCTACAGCTACCAAATTTGGTACATGTATACCTTGGAGGTCGGGAATGTGCACCTCGGAGCCCTTTTTTTGAATTTTTAATTAGAATTTGAATTAATTAAAATTAAAGCGAAATTTCGACGTTTTTCCGCTATAACTTCTGAAATTATGATCGGACAAACATGATTTTTACATCAATTTAAAGATTAAAGAATTAGCTTTCTAATGGTGTCAGTGTTTTAATGTATAACTTAAGCTTCTATTTTTAACGAATTTTTAAAGAAATATTTTAACCATGTTTTTTTAGCACGTGACTGGATAAAATAAAATAAAACAATGCCGGAAGTTCAAATGAAAAAACAACAACTATCATCGTAAATCAAATCTTAAGAAATACAGCTTTCAGCACGTGACTGGATAAAATAACATAAATATAAAATGTGATATCTTCTATAAAAATAAATGCAAGGCAAAGGATTCTAAGAAATTGTTTGCAATATTTATATCATTAATTCCATAAATTATCTTTATTTACAGTAAACCTGATTGAATTTAGACATGATATGCATTGAAATCCCGACTTAATGGCATATTTCTATAATCGTTTGCAATATCTGTATCATTAATTCAATAATTTTTTCCCTTTTTCGCTTTCTTCAAAAAACATATTTAACATTTTGGCAATATCACCGAAAAAAACATTTTTAATATTTTGGAAGCATAATTGATAAATTATTAGAGCATTAAGCTCAAAAAGCTTTTCCGAATAAAGTTACCGACTCTTTAACTACTAATAACTGAATCTTTTAACTTAAACTATTTCTTAAATTTTGGCTAAAACACATATGATTTAATTGGAAATTTTAGAACGCATTACTCATGGCGAACCAGCTGGTCGCCAAAGGCGGCTAGTATAGAATAAATGCATTGTGATAAAATATAATAATCTCCTTTATTCGCTTGCACCATTACTATAAATAATAAATAGATTTATTTGTCTCCGAGTTATCGTGGCTAAAATGTAAAAGAAATTTTGTAGAATAACTTAAGGAGTAGAGAAAAAAGCAATTATCATTAAAATTAGCATCATTGTATAAATAAAGTTTTAAGTTTTATGATAATTTGGAAGTGGTTTTCTTCAAATAAATTTTTTTGCCAGAAAATCTCAAACTTATAAAGCATCACTGATAATTCTATCAGTAGAAGTAATTATGAACATATTTATAAGAATTCTGTTAAAAACCTGACATGGGGCTATTTGATAACGTGTATAAATATTTTCGCGAATTATTATAAGTGGTGATAACGTGTATAAATATTTTCGCGAAATATTATAAGTGGCATCGAAAAATCAAGATAAATTGCTCCATATCGTTTATTCACATTTTTATTTAAAAATTAGGATTCCAATTGAATATTTTTATATGAAAGAATTACAGACATTTTAAGCACCTAAAAAGACAACAATTTTAATAGAGAAGGAACATGCTCTGCTAGACCAAACAGACTTGAAGAGCTAGAATTATCATCAGAATATTTTATGATAATCACTTAAAAATTTATGAGTATAGTAAAAATTATGAATTTAATCAATTCAGCGATTGAATGAGAATAGGATTTCTTATCAATGCTTCTAAATGCAGGAATTTTTCGACTTCAAAATCAACTTACCGCAGTAGGCTCCTGTGACTGTAGTATTTTTAGAGCTTGAATTAAATAATTATAAACTCTTCATTGTGAATGAAATGTCTAAGAATTTACCTTTTTTTATTCCTATATTAATTGTTATAAGATCAATGGATAATGGAAGTTTAACTACATCTAACCACATTTAGATATCTATACTTATAAAAAAGCTCAATGTGTGTGCGTTGGCGCTCTACAGGCCAGGCCGTTGGACCTACAGCTACCGAATTTGGTACATGTATACCTTGGAGGTCGGGAATGTGCAACTAGGAGCCCTTTTTCTCAATTTTTAATTAGAATTTGAATTAAAAATTAAGTGATATTTCGACGTTTTTCGGCTGTAACTTCCGAAAATATTATCGTACAAATATGGTTTTTACATCAAGTTAGAGAAGAAAAAATTTTAAGTTAAAGTTAGAATAAATTCATTGAATAGTTAGAAAAGGTTAGAGATAAATTAATTAGCTTTCTAATGGTTTCAGCGTTTTAATATTTAAATTAAGCTTTTAGTTATAACGAAATTTTAAAGAAATACTTTAACCATATTTTTTAACAACATATTTCTGACAAAAAAGAATTTAATCTGCTTGAGTACGTCAAAGGGGAAAAATTAGGTTTTATCAGCGTGTTGCCATCATATTGACGGAAGTTCAAATTAAAAAAAATCAACTATTATTGCAAATTAAATCTAAAAAAATGTAACTTTCAACATGTGACTGGATAAAATAAAATAAATATAAAATGTTATAGTTTCTAAAAAGACAAATACAAAGAAAAGGTTTCTATAATCGTTTGTAATATCTAAATAATTAATTCAACAAATCTTCTTTATTTACGGTAAACCTGATTGAATTTAGACAGGATATGCATTCAAATTCCGACTCGAATGACAATTTGTAAAACATTAGTAATAGGAATTCATATTGTTTCGTGATGTTAGCTTAGTCTAAATGAAGTAAATAATTACATTTTATGTAGCTTGAATCAAACAATATATTGTTTGATTAATAATGAGTTTTAGATTTTTTCATACTTTTCTCTATAAGCCATATTTTACAAAATATTTTCATCAATATTTTAAATAAAAGTTGCTACATCAATCAATCTTCTAAATCAATCATTAAAACTGACTGATTTATAAAAATAAAAGAATATTATTATGAAAACATGTTCTTTTAATTCTTTCCATCCAACATCTTAAGGAATATATCAATTTCAGGCCAATCAATGTCCGGAATTACTCCAAGGCTGATAATCAAATGAATATATGTTGCCTATATCGCGCATATGTGTATTAGGGCACTACACACCAGATTATATGATCTAGATCTACCGCACTTGATATTTACATATTTACTTTGGAGGACGAAAAAGTACATCTTGACAGAGATATTTTTTTTGAAATTTTAATTATTTAAAAATTAAACTAACATTTGGAATTTTTCTGCTATAATTTTCCAAAATATTACAGCACAAAACTGTTTTTCAAACCCTCTTAAAAAAAATTTTTTTTCATTATTAATGTTTTTACATATAAATTAAGTTTCTATTTTTAATTAATTTTTTTAAAAAAAATACTGTAACTATGTTTCCCCAACAATTCATTTTTCGAAAATGAAAGTAAAATTTAACCTGCAAGAGCTTATTAAGAGTGTGCCAGTGCTTTTGCCATCACTTTGACAAAAACTTAAACGGAATTATTAAATTAACTCTTATTGCGAATTAAACCGAGTAAATTGTGATGCTTAGCACGTGCTGAAACGGTAGCTTAATGTTATAGAATAAATATACGATGTGATATTTTCCACATCAACCCATAACAGCTTATTGCAAATCAAAAAGTTCTATAGTATAATGAACAAATAATCGTAAGACTTCTATAATAACACGAGTTTCATGACTATCGAAATTTGAAGTTTAAATATATTTGACTGATAAGTTATAAAGATAGCAAGGTATTTAAGTATTTAATTGAAAATTTTAGAACGTATACCTGCCAGAATGCCATGGAGAACCAGCTGGTCGCCAAAGGCGGCTAGTTATTCAATAAAACAGTATTCATAATTTTCTAAATTCTTCCGTTTGAAAGCGATTCTTATTGTAGACAAGCAAAGAATAAATTTATATTTTACTTGAAAGTAATATTCTCGCTTTTTATTTATATTTGAATCTGATCCTTGGGGGAAAGTGCAACACGTTAAACAGTTATTAATATTTTATCATAATTAATTATACTAATTTGGAAAAAACTCGCGTATTCTTTATATTGAATTCTAATCTTTAAAATATTTCATCTATATTCTTATTATAATTATATTTCTCACTGTATTATTGAAAAAATTTACGAACATTCTTATGCATTCCTAAAACAATGTAAAATTAATACATATTTTGCAACCCTTTCCTTAAAATTCCCAGATTTACTGTAATAATTTTAAATTTAAAAAATTACTTTTAAGAAAGAAAAATATAAAGAAATGATACACATTTTCTGCCTTTCTTTCAGATGTAACTTCAAAGTTTTATCAATTTATGTTGTTTTCAATTTCAACCAAAATGCAAATTAATATTTAAATTCTTACTTAATGCGCATTCAATGTTTTGCAATATAAAACAATGCCTTTAGAATCTATTTCATTAAAACATCTCAATGTGGTATTGTTGAGGCCTTTGGAGAAATGAATAGCTCATAATAAGCATAAAAACTATATGTGAATGCGCTATACAAAGCGATAATGCGTAATTTTATTCGAGAAGAAAACGATATAAATGGATGATCATAGTTTCCATTTTCAAAGAGCTATTAGTGTCATCCGAAGAAGTTATCCCAAATATTTTAATTTGTTACTTAGTTGAATTTTTAAAAATATACTATTAAATCTTCCTTTATGCAAGTGTTTTAGTATTATAATAACAAATCTACAGATTCTAAAGAAGGAATACGAAGGATTACGATGTATAAAAAAGGAATACGAAGCGAATATTTTTTAAATTTTAGTGTCCAATTAAAAAGTTAGGATTTTCACCCAAACAATGTGTTAATTATTATTATACTGATTCATTATGTCGTGATTTGTCTTCTCATTATTTGCGCTCGTTTCTAATTCATTCTTTCTATCAATAACGTCTACCTTTTCAAGTGATATATACATCACCCTTACTTACTTTAGTTTTTGGTAACCGTGCTGATAGTTATGAGATATTTTCATTTTCTCGTTGATGGGCACCATTGTTCACTCTTGGCCTTATATCTTAATAAAAGTGACACTTTAGAAATTTGGCCACTGAAATGAGAAACCATAAGTTTCGAGCTGCCTAAAGTCTTCTGAATAAACTTTTCACTATCACATTTTATATTTATTTTATTTTATCCAGTCACGTGCTAAAAGTTGCATCTCTTTAAATTTGATTTGTGATGACAGCTTTTTTTTTTTTTTTCGAACTTCAGTCATTGTTTTCTTTTATTTTATCGGGATAGCACGAGCGGAATTGCACCCGCCGCACCCCTCAGATGGCTATCCCTGGCAGGCGAATGTCCAAATAGTAGTGCAAGTAGACAACCCTGGAAACATTTCATATGCAAAATGTTTGGCAATGGCAGATAAAATCATGCGATTATTCTTTGCAGTTCTTGACTCATTCCCGCAATTGAAAGACTAAGTAAACTGATACATTTTTTTTTCCTTTTATTATTTATAGTAAAATAAATATTTAAGAATAATAGTGTATCACAAAAGTTTTTTCTTCAAAAATTTAGAAAATGGAGTCCTCTACAGACAAAAGCCTTTATGGCATACTCAAAAAGCTTTCTTTTATGTATGTCGTTTTATTTATCAAAAACTGTTATATGTCTGGCAAATAAAAGGGTACAAAAGTTCAAAGACACACTGAAAAACAAAGAGATTCTTTGAAGCAATATATTAATTTCGAGGCAAAAGATTACATAAACTTTATCAATTGGCTATCTAAGGCAAAAACAGAATGGTTTCTTTTATAACTAATGTAAATCCACAGCTGGGACCATTGATGTCTGATTAATGTCTTACTTTACATCAAAATGCTCTTTATCATAAATTTTAAAAAAATAAGATGTGTCTTGTAAATGTATTTTGACTTTGAAATAGTTTTTATTTGTTTGATGGCAAATTGTTTAAATAAAAAGTAAGTTTAAAGCAAATGAGTCAGTCAACAATAGTCATATTTAACGATACAATTTTAATTTTACTGCTTATTTGGTGGAAATCTAGATTTTGTAGGACAAAGATATATTTTTTACTTCTAATTAGCATTCGAAATTTTGAAATATTGCTCTGAAAACAAGAATTTGTATTCCATTGATATATTTTTTTTAAAGTGTAAGTGTTCGTTTTTGACCCAAAAAAATCAAACTTTAGACCTATTACAGGACACTTAATATTTTTCATTTCAAAAACTGTTGGTAAAGTGATAATTTTTTTAGACTAAAAATTTTGAATTCAAAAAGGTTTTAGGGTTTTTTTTTTATAATCTTAAAATTTAGTTGATCAAAAGTTTAAAAAAATTGTAATAATCTAATAAGCACTTCTTAAAGGACTTGCAAATTCTGTCTCGTTGTCAACAAACAAAATTTTCTTAAATGCTTGAATTATTTGATACTGTACATTCCCTGCCTAATGTATCGAAAGGACGTATGACAAAAACGACGGATAGGCCGGAGTTCTATGAACTCACTTCTTGGCCCATCAATACCAAAAGACAAAGTTTCAAAATCAAAATTCACTGTTATAATGCGTACTTTCTCATACTTTTTGAGTACAAAGTCTCCATTTATCTCAAGCCACATAGAATGTGAACGGGACCACGGTCTCGTGAATCATAAAAGCAGTTGCCAGTGACGTGTCGAGTTAAAATAAAAGACTCTGTTCTGGTAACTCATATATTCATATGCTGCTCAGCATGTTTTAAGAATTCATTAGAGAAAAGGAATTAAAAAGATTATAAACTGAAAAGATATATATATATATGTTAACTTGTGAATATATTCTGTATTCTTTAGTGTGGTACATTAAAAACTATTATGCATACCCTAAGAACAATTTACGAATACTATACGTATTGTACATTTATAATCAAGAACAGTCGCAACAAATGAAGCCCTTTACACACTGACGGAACAATGAACAACAAGCAGAACGCTGCTTTTTCTGTCACAACTTGTATGTTGCACATGACACTTAGGCTGGTTGCACACACAGCGCTTTTTCCTGATAGCTTATTTCCCCAATGCCGACATAACAACAGTAGTGTATTGAATTATACTAGAGTTTACACACTAGGCGGACAAATAAAGATTCGGTCAATCCGCCTTTCATCGGACTCTGTGCAGACGCCCGCTGTCACTAGCGCTTTCGGATAATCAAATGCAATATAACACACACTGTGTTTTTGTAATATCTAGAGTTGCTTTTTCACAGTGATCTTCTTGCACGAAACATTATTTTTATTTCAGCATCAATAAGTTTTCCTTTATTATAAAGTTGTGTGAATTAAATATCAGCATTAAAATTTTAATTGCTTTAAACCAAGAAAGGTTTGCTTATTTGTTTTTAAAGACAGAAGCTCCGAGGTTGACACGGAATGTTTTCAGAAATTCATCACGACTTTGATTTATTGGCAGAAAAAAAAGAAACGATTTATAGGAAATCTGCACTTTCTTATATGCAATTACAAGAAACAAGTAATATAAAAAAATGAACTCAATTCCTACTTAGGTCAACAAAGAAATTTTTTTATTTTAGATATTTTTCATTAAAAAATGATCTCAAAAATTATTATTATCAAAAAATTATTGATGTACTGAACTTGCACGTTTCACCTTCACATGAAAAATATTGAAATACCTGTATTTTACCGATTGAGCTACTGCTACTGTTGATTTCAAACCTAAAACTATTTAAAATGTTAAAAATTAATTAAATATAATGAATGAATCAATATTTGAAAAAAAAAACATCAAGTGCCATCCTCTACAAGTTTAAAAAAATGTATTTGAACTTGAGTGGATGAATAAAAAGTATTTTATTAACGATTGAAAATTTGAACAAGATACATAAATGAATAAATATAGGAAGAGTGTAACTAATAGTAAGAATTGAAAAAGATGGAATCGTAAAATATCTAATTTTGAGATTCAAGAAAAGACAGTAGTAATACTCTCTAGTTCCAAAGAATTTTATTTACATTGCACTATTGTTTCTGGATTTAATTATCGTTTCTTTTTTTTTCTGAGCCGTCTGTTATTAAAAAAAACGGGTTTTTTTTTCTTTTGTCGAAATATAAACATTACTGAAAATTTAGTTAAAATATTACATTTTTCAAAAAAAGTTTTATTATGCTTATTTCTAATGAATCAAAAATATTTTACAAATAAATAATAATAATACGAAGAAAAATTGTTTTTTTTTTATCGCAATGCTTGTTTCAAATAAGAAAAGGGGCTTTTTTTTACAGTTATCTGTCTCTAATATGGCGTTAAGATTATTTTCATACTGTAGATGTATGCCACAAACCATGCCTGCATTTTAAATAAAATATCTACATAGAATGTTCCTTATATTATTTGCTTTGAAGTGTCCTCTAGTAATATTCTCTTCTTGAATATCTTTCAATCCTATAATTGACACATAATCAATCATGTATCCATCTCTATTTCTATGATAATTATGAAAATAATACAGGCTTTAATAATATCAAGTGTAAATTATGCTAGAACATTAAAAGAACAATGGAATATTTTCATTTATTGCTGAGAATATCAAAAGCGCATTCTATGTATATTTTTTCTTGACAAATCGATTTCTCAATATTTTATTTTCGACGGTCAAATGTGTTTCAGCATATGGTCTTAGCAAATTTTTATGCAGCCCAAACGCTATATCACCAACAAAAAAAGTATGAAACTTTGGAACTTTCTGTGCTTGACAAGGACAAAATAAAATGTATTCATTTTAAAATAAAGCAGTATTATCGTTCAGCTTTCCATTAGCACAACTGAATTGTAATATTAACTACATAATTAATGTATATTAATATTAATTTTATACTAATATTTTATTATATTTTATGTGTATAAATCGCATCTAAAGTTCTGTTCATTTATGCATGTTTTTAGGAAATTACATCAATAAACAAAGTTACCTTCAAAACTTTATAATAACAATGTATGAAAATAATTTTAAGTCAAACATTTATTTTACACAATGCAATTTAATATTCCAATCTATTTCAAAAGTTATTTATTATAGATTTCAGAGGTTATTGCCAACATTTCAACAGGCCGAATGGTATTCCTCACTTTGATGTTTTTCTGCTAATATCTTTTTCCTGCCCATGTAATACCGCAAAGGAATTCTTCATTCTGAAATAATCGAAAAATTTCAAAACCAGTTTCTTTTGCCTCATGTCTTCAAATAACGTGTAAAAAGCTCCCAAATCCTTTTTTCCCATTAATTGAATAAATCGAAATAAGTCAATTTTTTCCTCTTTTTCCTCTTCATTCGAAGACAAGATAACAATAAGGATAGAATTTGCACTCCATTCATTTCAAATTACCCTTAAGCAGTACATAGTTTAAATAACACGGCTAAAGTAAATTTATTTGTTGATGAAATTGTGCCGACTCTTACGACGAAGTCGGAATTTTAGCGCCGTGTGTGTAAGCATTCGATTTCTGGGAATGGTCTCGGCAAAATACTGACGAAAGAAAAAAACGCTGTGTGTGCAACGAGCCTTAGGAGGATCGTTGCAGACGTCAGCTTCCAATGAATTACAATATTGTCAATGCAACGCCTTATCATCCCCATTTAATTACGATAAAGGAAAACCAGGCTCGGGTATTACAGAAGCCGGATAGTCGCTAACCAGATGTTCGGAAATGTACTGTAAGTGTATTATTGGCAAATATTTCTTGAGGATAAAAAAATAAAATAGCTATTAAAATCGAAAGAAGTTTATTTGAAAAAAAAAAAACCTTTATTTAGTCAAGCTCAGATTTCTATGGGTTAGAATAATTAATATGAAACAAAATCATTTGCTATTCATATTTTAAATGCTACGTCAAAATGGCGATTCTGAATTTTTTTAATTAATCTCCACTCAAAAAGTAATTATTTTCGAAAAGTTATTATACTTTTGAGAGAGTTTAAATATTTTTTATATTTTAATTAACCAAATTATATAATTTATTGCACTATAGATAAATAAATATCTGTCTGTAGTTATATACAGTAAAATGCAGTTCATTTTAACTATATCAAAGCGATATTTAAAAGGTTCTACAGAAGAAAATGTATTCAAAATTTTTGTGATAGTTTTCAGATACTTCATGTTTTAAGAATAAAGAAATGTGAAGTACTTTTAGATGTAAATAACCTTAACTGATTCCAATATTCCATAATTTTGAGAAACTATCGCGGATTTTGTTTTCAATAAGTTCAATTTTGACAAATCCAACGTAAATGATTACGGAAGTGATTTTCCATCATAAGGATTTATAAAAAATTTTGATGAGCCATTTATATTTGTCTTTACATACTGTCTTATTCATTTATAAACTAGATGAATATTTTGGATAAATAATGAACATTTTATATCTTATAATTCAAAGAAATATTTTTAAATTTCGCCTTCCTGTTTGTCCAGGAATAGAGTTCTGTCTCTTTTTAAAAACATTTTTCATGCAATATTATATAGAAAGTTTCCAAATTCTGTTTTCTTTTCATAGCAAAATGATTTTTTTTTCTGAAATTTTTTGTTATTTTAGAGAAATAAGATTTAATTAAGAAAAGAGAGTTAATAAGACATATTTTCTTTTTTTATATATATATTTCAATTAATACTTTAAGAAAAGTGGCACGTTTTAATTTCAAAAAAAAAAAAAAAACTGTATTATATCGTAAAGATTTCATAGATTATATTCATTAATATAATATTGTTTCAAATATTCGTCAATAAAATAAAAAAGATATTCTCCCTAAACAATAAATATGAGTATTGAAAATCTCAAGTTATTCACCATTACTAACAATAAACCGTTCAATTTTTTCCTATAAGTATTGATAGATGGCGACACTATAAGATGTCTACCTGTTCGCAAAAACGGAAGCATTATGATGTTAATGAGTGATGCAATTTTGATGGTGTTGTCCAAAGAAGGTAACAAAGCAGGCCATGGAAGAGGCCAAGGTCGGATTGAAACATGGGTACGCCCTCCCTTCACAAAAGAAAACATTCGACACTTGAGCTGATGATTCACCCTTAGCGTATGGAGAATCGTCCTCGATATAAGTGGTTGTGATTCAATAGCTAGAGGCGGCAGTGAAATTGACGTCTGTTTCAGGAAAATCCTGAGTGATTAACGTGAACAGAGTAACAGTAAACAAAAGAATTTATTTCTTAATATGTATTTGTTTGATCACAAACATTGCGCAAAATATCATTAAGAATTTAATGAGTCAGAAAAAGTGCAACATCACTAATTGACGATTTTATTGCAATTTTTTTTAAAGTCAATCATCTAATTCAAAAAAGATCATGATAGATAGTTTGAAACCCTAAGCAATGCAAATTTTTGGATAATTTTCTTAATAAAGTAAGGAGTTAGATCACGTATTTCAACGCATTTTTATCTTTTATACTTATAATAAAACTAAATGCGTATGGAGTGGGAGGTGACGTTGTGCAGGTGTTTGACCTACAGCAACTAGATTTGTCACATATCTGCCTAGAAAGTCGGGAATGTCCACCTCGGAACAATATATTTTTGAATTTTTAATTAGAATTTTAATCAAATAAAAATTATGCGAAATACTTGCGTTTTTGGCTATAAATTCCCAAAATTTGTAGGCACAAAGTGGAATTTTGCATTCACAATAAAGTTCAAAAAATAATTCTTTCAATGATATGAATAATTATGAAGTCTAAAATTATAAAACGCTGACTGCTATAAAATTCTAATATTCAAAACTTAATAAATTTGTCAGATTTGACCGTAGAAGATAGAAACATTTATTTATTTATTTAAACATTTGATAAGCCGCTGGATCCCTTGAATTGTGAGTTCGAACCTGCGGCCGAAGACTAACTGTATATCTAGTGGCTGGAGCACGTATAAATATGTCGTGCCACAAAATCCTCCATGTCGAAACAATGTCACTGGTTCAGAGGTAATCTCTGATTCAAATCTATGAATGAGTGAATAAAATGCATGAATAAAGTCAGCCCTGCAAAAAGATTTTATGACGCATGAGAAGCTAAGACATATTCTTGGTCCTAGGTGGTGCTACTGCAAGCAAGAGACACTCTCTCGGCTTAAAAGTGGCTTGTCTTGGACAAATACCATAAGAAACAATAACAATATTTATTTAAAAATTGAAATGTCCAGAATATTTTGAAGATATGATTTCTTAGGACAAAAGGACAGTTTAAAATTTAAATTTCATAATTTCTTGAAGCCCATTTATAGATTTAAAATATGAAATATTATTATTGTGATCATCTAAATCCTTTTGAAATTAAAACCGAAAAATGAAAATTACAATGAATCCGCGAAATTTTTGTTGTACAATTTTTTGAGATACAATTAATTATGAAAATTATTCAGTAGTGCACATAAGACTAGAACTCCGAAAGTCTCTTCTTTCATTTCACACACACACACACACACACACACACACACACACACACACACACACACACACACATATATATATATATATATATTTACACTGAAGTGACAAAAGTCATGGGATGATTGCTAATATCGTGTCGGTCCTCCTTTTGCCCGGCGAAATGCAACAACCCGACGTGTCATGGAGTCCACAAGTCGTTGGAAGTCCTCTGCAGGAATATTGAGCCATGCTGTCTGTATAGACGTCCATAATTGTGAAAATGTGGATGGTGCAGGAGTTTGGGCACGAACGGACCTTTCGATGATGTCCCATAAATTCTCGATGGGATTCATATCGGGCGATCTAGGTGGCCAGATCATGAGCTGGAATTGTCCGGAATGTTCTTCAAACTAATTGCGAACAGTTCTGGCCCGGTGACATGGCACATTGTCATCCATAAAAATCCCATCGTTGAATGGGTACGTGAAGTCCATGAATGGCTGCAAGTGATCTGCAAGCAGCTGAACATAACCCTTTCCAGTCAATGATCGGTTCAGTTGCACCAGAGGACCGAGTCCATGCCATGTAATAACAGCCCACACCATTATGCAGCCACCACCAGCTTGAACAGTGCCTTGCTGACAGTTTGGGTCCATGGCTTCGTAGGGTCTGCGCCACACTCGAACTCTACCATGAGCTCGTAACAACTGAAATCGTGACTCATCTGATCATGCCATGGTTTTCCACTGGTCTAGGGGCCAGTCGATATGCTCACGAGCCCAGGAGAGTTGCTGCAGGCGATGTCGTGCTGTCATTAAAGGCACTCGATTCGGTCTTCTGCTGTCATAGCCCACGGAAGACAAATTTCGCCGCACAGTCCTATCGGACACGTCCCTCGTACGTCCCACATTGATTCCTGCAGTTATTTGACGAAGTCTTGGGTGTCTATTAACATTGATCATTCTCCACAGACGTCGGCAGTCTCGGTCGTTAAGTGCAGGTGGTCGCCCACTGCGCAGTCCATGATGGGATGTGATGCCTGAAATTTCATACTCTCGGCACACTCTTGATACTGTGGATCTCGGAATGCTGAATTCACTAACGATATCAGCAATGGAATGACCCATGCGTCTAGCTCCAACTAACATTCCTCGCTCAAAGTCTGTTAATTCTCGTCGTGCCGCCATAAATCACGAAAAACCTGTTCACATGAATAACTTGAACACAAATGAAAGCTCTGGAAAACGAACTGCGCATTTATACTTTTTCGCTGCAATACTACTGCCATCTGTATATTTGCATATTGC
>JAPMOQ010047600.1:0-12305 GCA_026543055.1 Argiope trifasciata | reverse complement strand
AAAAAAAAAAAAAAAAAAAAAAAAAAAAAAAAAAAAAAAAATTAGTTTCAGTAAAAGCTATCTTTATATTAATTGCAGTTTAACCATTTTCATTTTAATTTAAAATTGAATTTTATGGACGCTAATAGAATATTAGAGGGAGATACGTTGTATAATGAGCAGAATGGCTTAAGCTTACATAATAGTATAAGTGAATTATATGACTGTCAAAATGTGAAAATGAAAAATGTTTTGCTAAAAAACCTATTATGATATCAATTTACATAAAATATTATTTGAATATTTTTACGAGTATTAATATTGGTAACCGGCTGGTCACAAAAAGTGGCTTATAAGTAATAAGATAAAGATTTACATTAGAACAATTTTATAAATTTTAATAATTTTGCGATAATATTTATGTTTATTGATTGATTTATTATAACATATTCATGAGCTGCATGCAAGTTAGCAAAATTATATTTAAGCTGATGCTTTAACAAATATTTTGATAACTAAATGAACACCATAAAAAAGATAAGGAGTCTAAACAATTAAACTTGACGGTGTTAATATTATCCCAATAATTTGTAATTCAGGGAATCATTATTATTTTTTTACAAATTTGTTTATGACAACTAATGGATAACATCATTTTTATCAATCTACCTGATGCTCTCCTCAACCAGATAGAAGGAATACTCCTGAATCTGAAATGAGGAATAAATAAATAAATAAATCATTTTTCAAGCATTAGAAATTTCTTTCTCTTTATTCAATTTTGCGACAAAAGTGTTCCACAAAAACTTATAAGGCAGTAACCTGATTTCTGCCAATATTTTAGCGCTTGCCTCCGAAATACAATAAATTACTTTTAAAGATGTTTTTTTTTTCTATATTCCGCTTGTTCTTGTTTAACATTTTGACAAATGCTCCTGTGAATATCAAACAGATCATGATTTAAGTTAAGAAAAGCGAGAAACAGTCTAGCGTAAGACTTGAAGTTAATAAAAACAAGGTGTAAATCATCGTCATTCAGACAGCATTTCGCTCTAGTTTTCGTAAACTTGACAAGAGAGAAAATAAAAATCCTATTGCTTCAGGAACTTATTGTACATCAAAAGTCGCATATTCGTGACAGGCATATTTAAGTTAATTATGGAACAATTATACGGAAAATGTTAATAACATATGGTAATGAAATAAAAAATGGTCATATTTTATAATCAATGAATTATTATGAGTTGCTTTTTGTGTAGTAACTAAATAATTTTTATTTTATTTATTTAGTTATTTGAAATTTTTGATATCATCATTTTTTACCCTGACACGCAGCGAAGCTTGAAAATTCACGCTTATCGAAGATCAATATTTATTAAAATATCTGTTAAGTGCAAGAGAACATTACAAAAGCAAAATGTAATTAATTAATATTAGCAGTCAGTGTATTTTAAAGAACAAGCGAGAATTTTTAATGTGTATCGTTATCCATCCCCTTTATTCCATATTTTATGCGTTGATTCTATTTTTTGACACAATTCATTCTAAAGCTGAAATTATTTCAATCGAAGTAATTATTTGAAACTTTGAACGTTTCGTCTTTCATTGGACTTAATTATCCATAAAAATAAAAATTGCTAAAAGGAAAAAAATTAATTAAACAATGCAAATTAAAATTCGAAAATGTAAAATTCTTCTTCTTCTTCTCTTTTTGAAAGTTTAAATTAATTACATTACACTTTCGATTTTCCTGTTCACGAACAATTCGGACTAGTTTTCTTTTCCCGTAATTAAATCAGGAAGGCAGGGCGTTGCATTGGCAACATCGCCAAGGCATTGGATGCGAACTAAAATGTAAAAACAGTCATCCATTAAGGACTCTTTCAAAAACTAAAAGCTGTAAATGTTTTGACTCATAGACTTTTTGTATCCGTGTAATCATTTGTCATCAGTTCGAGTCAATTTTCTTAAGAATCAAGCCTACGTTTTATTTGTGTTTCCGGTCTTTAAATTAAGCATTACAGCTATGTTATGTTAAAATGTAAACAGTTTATATCTTTTAAATTAATTTTTATCTAATAAATTCTTGAAACTTGTAATATGGCATATAAACGTATATAAAATTCCAGTACAGAGCCTTCTATTTTAAATCGACACGTTACCGGCATGCTGCTTGTGTGATATCCCGGGCAGAGACTGCGTTCACATTCTACGTGATTTGAGATGAATGAAGGGCTTAGGACTCAATAAGAAGTAAGAAAATACGTGTTTTAACAGAGAGCTTGGTATAAAAAAACTTGATAAGCAAAGTACTGATTTCTTAGACCTCCGGCTTGTCCTGCTTTTTTGTTATCCAGATTTCCAACCCACCATATTAGACCGAATACTCGAGACTCTAAGTTGGATATTGATTTAATTGCATAATTTATTTACTCACTACGCTATTAAATTCTATCAAGATTTTATATGCGCAAAGTTGTCATATATCAGACTTAAACAGACTATACATCCTAAGATCAATGGCAAATTTTTGTCTAAGTAGGTGTCCAAGTAAATCGCTTCAAAAACGCAGTTAGCCTAGTTATCAAACTGTAAAAAAATTATAAATTCTATGAATTATGAAATATTACAGCTGGAGACTAATTTGAATCATTATTAAATATATTAAATCTGAAATAATTATTTATAATTCTAGAATATTAATTATTCATTTGCAAGTTATTTGCATTTTACTTGAACAAGACCTGTAAAAGGGCCGCGGTAGCCTGGTTGGCAGAGCGTCAGTCTCGTAACCGAAAGGTCTCGGGTTCTGTCCTCGTCTTGGCCAAAGACCGCCGTGTTGGCTAATGGCAGTTGGGGCACGTTAAATATGTCGAGACTGCAAAGTCCTCCAAGTTCCCATAACAAAACGATACCTCTGGGGGTACTGAATCAGTAATGAGTCGGTCTCTGATTTGGATCTAAATTCCGACTTGCTGATGGATGAATGAATGTATGAATGAATTCGACCACCCCCTAAAAAGGGTAGTGTGGTGTGTGTGTGAGCTAGAAGTCAGACTTCTGCCCTCTGGGTGCTCAGGGGTCTTTACCCTCAGAAGCTACTGCCCTCCCTTTCCGTGAAAAACACGGACACGACAACAACAACAAGACCTGTAAAATAATGATATCATACTTATTTAAAGCTAATTATTTCCCCATTACTTTTGTAATAATTAAACAATATTGTAAACAACGAAATAAAAATCGGATATTTATAATTAACTTTTCTAAATTTAATTATATTTGTTCATCTTCTTTCCATGATGCTAAAAATAAATATAAAAAAAACATTTATTTTCGCAAAGTATTGAAATAAAAATAAATTAGTTGAAAATTAATTAGTAGGTCAAAAATATGTTTGAATGTGAAAATTAAATTAAAACTGATTTGAATATGAAAATAAATTAATTAGTTATTGAAAGATGAGCTTCTTAATGTACACTCCTTGGACCCGTTTACAACAACAACGGCCTAGAATTACATGTTTATGTATTTCGTTGAAGGATGCCTTATTGAAATGTCTCTATTGGAAGTTTTATACCTTTAAATCAAAATTCGTAATTTTGAAAGCGAAATCCCGGACCTTTATTTCTTCCGATTTTTATTGATCTCTTTTAAAATTCCCTAAAAAGAGCAATCGAACCACTCATTTTGACTATCCTGTTATCCCGCTTCCAATAAAGGGAGTAAGTTAAAACCTGTCTTTATAAATTATATAATAACTTACTAAGAGACTCTGGTTTCCAACATTAATAAATAAATAACGATGGTTTAAGTAAGGCATTTATAAACTAATAATCACTTTCTTGTTACGTTACAATTACGTGATAAATGATAGAACTAATGTTATCTTACTAAATAGGTGCGTATTGTTTCGACTTGAGTAGCATGCCATTTTCTTTTTTTAGTGCGATATTGCATAACATCATAACATCTTTTCGAAAGGCAGGTTGAAAAAAATAATAGAGAAAGATTGTTCTCCTTCTCAGTAAGGAAAAAATTATATTTAAATTTAACGGTTTATTTCTATTAAATACCGATCAAATGATTTTTTTATACAGTATTTAATCTGATTTTTTTATATTTTGCTTTCCGTTGCACAAATTTTAAGTTTTTTTTCCCCTAAAAAGATATTGTAATCATAATATCAATTTCATATGCATATTTTAATCATAATTTATTTTTCATATATCAGTCAGCTAGAGCAAGGTCCATCGTACCTCTAATCATTAAAATATTTATTCAAAAAACTTCTTTTTTTTTCTTTCTGAATTTAGTTTCTGAGTATAACAATCTTCTTAGCGCATATTCTTGCACCAACCCTCCTTTGTAAAATATAATGGCTATAACACAGAATTTCTATATATGCCATTTTACTAAAGTTTTTCCCCCTTTTTTTTAAATTTCAACGAGAACATCAATCTGTTATAAGGATTTAAAAAATCAAAAGGGAATATTAAGAGCATGAAAAAGAATTAGATTTTAATATAATAATACTTTTTCTCATTGTTTCTTACATATTTTTACAACTTAAAAGGATTTCGGCATAAAAAACCATCTTAGCTTATTCTTGAGCTTCAAGAATCTACGTGTTTTATATATTCATAATTGTGGACTCAAAATCATATATTACCAGACTTGTATCACCTAAGCATGAATTTTCAGAATATTTTTCTATCAATAGCGTAGAAACAATGAAATAGGAGACAGAAATTAAAGAATGAAGATCCCAAATACCAAGCAGTGTTCACATGAGGACAACTGTTGCGAGAACTCAACTATTACGAGAACTCAAGTGGCCAATAGCAAACAGCTGCCACTATTTGCCATTGCCCTGAAGTCGATTTGTCTCAACTATGCACCTTAGGATAATATCGAGGCAACAGTAAAAAGACAATTATTGCGCACAGTCATTAGCCTCGTGTGAAAGCAACTTTAGAGTGCAACTATGGCAAACACAATGCAACTAACAAAGCCAAATATTATAACAAGAGTGAGAGAAAAATAAAACCATACCGAGAGCCAATTACTGTAGGGAAAATCATATTATGCCCCTGTGCAGCTTATTCACCATGGATGTCTTCCAGTTCTGGAACAAAGGGAGGAAATCGAAGACTTCATGTCTTCCAGTTCTAGACAAGAATAAAGAGAGAAATTGTAGATAAATAAGGGGGGAGGGCAGGAATAAAGAGAAAAATATGTCTTATTTATTGCTGCATTTCATGTGTCATCTCAGTCACATTACAGACATATTGGCAACTTTACAAGCATCTGTTACATAAATGCAAGTTGTATTACACAGAAATTGTGACAATGTATTCATCCTATTTCTTAAACATGCTCTGTCACTTCTAAAATTGAATTTTCTCAGTCCATTTGACATTTTTTATATGTGTAAGAATTAAATTCTATGAAATTGATTTTTATTATTTATAATAAGCTCTTGAGAACAGTTTCATTTTGCTCTTTCTTTTTTTTCTAATTTTAATAGCTAATTCTTTGAATTAACAAGGTGTCATTTTTTTATCGATGGGCAATATTGAAATGTATTGTAAAATTTGATTTTTCTATAAAATGCAATTAACCACTTATTTCGATTTCCCAAATGAGTCTCAGTACAGCCACAATTTTGATTTAACTGAAGAACGGAATATTATTAAAGTGAAAATAATTACTCGTATACCCTAATAATAATAACAGACTTTCCTCATAATTGGAATGATGATCGTACAAAAGTCAAAGGTGGATTTCATGAGAAATTCGGATTCCTGTAAGTGAGTGTGAAAATGAAAGAAAAAAAGGAGTTTCAACAAATTAACAATCACGGTAAGAATAACATAGATTATTCTTAAAAATAGCAAAATATTTTTAAAATCTAAAATTCATTGAATTTAGATTTCTATGTTGCATTCGAATGATTTTTTGAGGATATTTAAATATTTTTTGTTTGAGAATTTTTCTTGTGTTTAAGCGAAGCCACTCGTTTTCATAAGTAAGTACTTTAATTATGAAAATACTATTTTATTTATTTGCATACCTCTTTTACTTTTGAAAAGCAATATAATTTTTTTTTGAGTAGGTTTCTAATTCTTTTTTTTATTTCTGGAAAAAATGCGGCACAAACAATAAAAATGTTATGAAATGTTGAAATAAAGATATCATTAGAAATAAAGACGATTTTTGCAACAAAAGATTAATTTTTATATTTTGAAATTCGGACTTATTTTACTAATGATGAAAGAGGCATTAAATAAAGTAGTTAAAAATAATTTATTCATTGTAAATAAAAAGTAGTTTTTACTCTGATTTTTAAAATTTCAAGGAAATTTATTGATTAATGTGAATTCTAACAAAAATCATAACCATATTGTAGTGTTCTGATGTTGTTTCAATCTTCCTCTTAAAATAGGTTAATATTTACTGCGCATGCGTAAAGTGTGTTAAATTTCGCGTGCATTTTCCTCCACTATAACAGTGACAAAAAAGAAATACTAATGAAGTAAGTAAAATTTTTATACATTTTTCTTTTCTTTTTTCAAATGCTGTAGAATATTATACATTTTTTTTTTACTTCAAATGCTGAGGAGGCAAATAGTTTCGAGTTGAGTGACTCTTATTATTTAACAGCGAGGAAAACTGTTTCATTGCTAAAAGGTTAATCGGTATTTAAGAAATGAAATTATGAACACTGAATTCCTCTTACAGCGATTTTTTTAAATTTATTTATTTAAAATTAAACGGGACGTTAATATAACTAAACTAAACCAAACTAAACTTTTTTATTTAAAAAAGTGCTATTCTGTTATTCAACAAAACATTGAAAGTAGAAGAAATTCAAAGCATGCATCCTTTTATCTGAATTTATACATTGAACAGATTGTAGTAGCCGATATTAGTTGCTGAAAGTAATTATAGAGTTACAAGTAGCTTTTTTTCCTTTATAATATCATAACTTCTCAACCAAAACGTAAGTTGTTCCAGTTTTTAGTTGATAAGACTGGCATCAGAATCCGATCTTTGATGTATTAACATTTAAAAAGTATTTCTCTTTAAAAAAAAAACAATAATGATAATAAGCTTTGCATTGAATTCTCAGTTAACTAATCTTCTACATGCTGTATTCTCTGCTAAAAAATTTCATTTTTATTATTGTCTGAGAATAATGTAAAATAATTACTAAAGCTACTAAAATACTAAATACTAAATTGCCAGAAACAAATTGTGATTACATACTCAGTAGGTAATATAGTAGCACTTTATCTCAATATTAACATAGCTCTGTGGATGTGCGTTTCGAAAATAAATATTGGATATCCATTTGATAATTTCAAAAATTTGCCATAAAACAAAATTTATTGAGGTCTGATCTACCAGTTGCGTTTCTGCGAACTACAATGCATCAAAAAATATTGAAAAGGACCGGTTTTTTTTGTGTGTGTGTGTTTGTTTGTTTCCAATGTATTTCGAGTTTTGGATTAAAATATTATTGAATCGATTTTATTAAAGGGGATATCTGAATTAAAAAATTTTGATATTTTCTTTCCTTATAATACGCAATACTTTTTTTATATAATAAACTATATTATAATTCAAAAAATAAATTGGTTATCAAAGTAGTAGTCAGCTTTCCTCAAAGGTTCACTTGGCGGACGTTACAAATAAGCACTAGTTTGAAGTCATTATAGCATTTTATTCGTTATCTATGCAATGTTTGTGAATGTTAATCTCATTATTTTTCTATTTTAACATTATACTGATTCATGTTCAGATCATCTGTTTAAATTGCACAAGAGCTTGGAAACATTATACTACGCCAATTAATCTTAAGAATAGTAATTAAAAATACATTACAGACAATAACTTTCTCCTTCCAGTTCGGGTACTTGTCTTTATCATTTCATAAATATTTTTTAAAAAAATGAAGGAAAAAACAACGGCAAAGAAAAGAAAAATTCATACGAACAAATTTATTTCTAAAATCGTATTCATAAATATTCACAGGCAGAAACGGGTAATTATAAGTAACAGTCCAATATAAACAACACAGAAGCAAGAAATCAATAAGAAAGACATTCGAAGTATATTCGAATGTAGAATGTCCGAAATGTAGAACATGATGAAAGAAAGACACGAATATTTATTTAAAAACTAGCCGCCTTTGGCGACCAGCTGGTTCGCCATGAGTAATGCGTTCTAAAATTTTCAATTAAATCACATATTCATTAACAAAAATTTAGAAATAGTTAAAATTAAAAGATTCAGTTATTAGTAGTTAAAGAGCCGGTAACTTTATTCGGAAACACTTTTTGAGTTTAATGCTCTAATAATTTATCGATTATGCTTCCAAAATATTAAAAATGTTTTTTTCGGTGATATTGCCAAAATGTTAAATATGTTTTTTAAAGAAAGCGAAAAAGGGAAAAAATTATTGAATTAATGCTACAGATATTGCAAACGATTATAGAAATATGCCATTAAGTCCGGATTTCAATGCATATCCTGTCTAATCAGGCTTACTGTAAATAAAGATAATTTATGGAATTAATGATATAGATATTACAAACAATCATAGAATCCTTTGCCTTGCATTTATTTTTTTAGAAGATATCACATTTCATATTTATGTTATTTTATCCAGTCACGTGCTGAAAGTTGTATTTCTATAGATTTGATTTGCGATGATAGTTGTTTTTTTATTTGTACTTCCGGCATTGTTTTATTTTATTTTATTTTATCCAGTCACGAGCTAAAAATCATAGTTAAAATATTTCTTTAAAAATTCGTTAAAAATAGAAGCTTGAGTTATACATTAAAACACTGATACCATTAGAAAGCTAATTTTTTTATCTTTAAAGAATTTTAAATTGATGTTAAAATCATGTTTGTCCGATTATATTTTTGGAAGTTATAACGAAAAAACGTCGAAATTTCGCTTAAATTTTAATTAATTCAAATTCTAATTAAAAATTCGAAAAAAGGGCTCAGTGGTGCACATTGTCGACCTCCAAGGTATACATGTACCAAATTTGGTAGCTGTAGGTCCAACGGTCTGGCCTGTAGAGCGCCAACACACACACACATTGAGCTTTATTATAAGTATAGAGTATAGAAGTGAAGAGAAGAGAATGAATCTTATTAATGCTTTTTATTATTTATGCAGCATTTCTTATCCTTATTTTTATTTAGTTAATCCTGAGAAATAAATGACAATGATTCAGCTGTAGCTGATTCATCGTCATCATTGTGTAAGTTTGCAGAGCTGCAATGCACTCTGCAATCATTTCAAATGTTTTTTATTTCTCCTATTTTTGCTACATTATCTTACTGAAATAGATTACGATATTCGAGAAGAATAACAATTCCTTAACCACATCCTATAACCACAGTTTGGTTATCAAAAGCTATTGCCCTTCTTCGAAATGTTAACTAACCGCGATAAATGGTTTAGGGAAATGGTTTAGGTTGCTTAGGGGTCGATGAGGTTTAGCGGTGTATCTCAAACTTTTCTGCAAAATCTATAGTTTGCGGTTTCAAACAACAAAACGGAGAAAAGTAAGGAAAATATTTGTCAATGACTAAATACTTACCATTAATGAAAATATTTGTCAAAGTTGAATTATCTTTACTTAAACTCATTAAAATTCAAGGATCATCAGGTTTTCAATATATTATTTATATTCTGTTTATAAAAACCTTTTTAGACTTTTTAAAATATCCTCGCACCTTCCCATATATTACTAGTTAAATTATTGTTTATTTCCTTTTTTTTTATAAATCATTCGTTGAAATAATGGTAACTATCCTCTGGAGAAAAAAATAAACTATTGGAATACATTTTTAAACCAGTACTTTTGAGTAAATTCGGGAGCGAAATAAATTTGTCATTACAAATTTGATTAGAACCTTATTACTGAAATACTATCAAATTGCAAGAATTTTTTAAATCCGACACTGAATCACAAAATATTAAATTAAAAAGATTAATCTATAGAGCCTCTTTTACTGCATTGCTTATTTTTTAATCGAATATCAGGCGATACAGTAAATGTGATAGTTTGTTTTAAAATTTTCAGCTGTTACGGATAATTTGAGCTATATGTATTAATTTCATGTAAATTTTCAACACTACTCTCAGTTTCTTTTAAGACAAAATAATTTCTGAAACAGCGCGATATTCCTCAGAATCTTATATAGAAATTTTAGTATCAGCATTTTCAGGCTTGTCGTATTACGTTTAATGAAGTTTTTAACATTAGTTGAACAGTCTAATCTACTTCACAGTATTTGAATTTCTTAAATTGGTTTTAATGTTTTCCAACAGATGGCGCCAGCATTAAAAATTTCATCGGTCACCTCTTCACCCTGTGGGGCATAGACCGACGTTAATCCGCAATTCCCTTCCTCATGTCACAAGTGCTTCCTTTCTCAATACGCGCGGTTAATAATAACTTGGATCAAGCATTCAACCGTCACGAACTTCTCTGGATTATCTTCTTAGGATTTTCAATAAGTGTTACAAATAAACAAATCCGCCATTTCCAGGAAATCACAAACTTCTAATCGGAGTTTGCCTGGCAATTACAGTAAGTATCTGATGTTTTGATTATGTTTATGCTACTTGTAGTATTCTTTATTTTTGTTGTGTGAGTGTGCGCGCGTTTTTCTCGAGTGTGAAGAACCGCGGTTTGCAGCTGTCTCCGATATTGGGTGTTTATTTATAAACTGGAACAGCCTAGAGCTGTGCAAACTAAAGAAAATATAATGTCAGCATATTCTATCAGGTAACTTGTTTACGTTAGATTAAATTAAAAACTATTTATTATTTGTTTTATTTTTTAAAAAATTTAATCACAACTAAACTTTGCAGTTTTATTTATTTTTTGTTCTAATAACAAATATCCAAAGGCTACAACACCGTTGAAATGAATGTAAAATGTAATATTTTGAATGAATGAACTGTTTGATATTAATTCCAAATAATATACATTAAATTGTTTTCCTTTTATGAATTAGAAAAACATAACAGAAGAAAAGGATAAGGTAAATATACTATTAATGAACTCTGTAATTAAAAATTTCACTCTTTGTAGTAGTATTTGAATTTTTTTTTAATATTTGACATTGATTCTATAGTATTAAAGTATGCATATAATAGTTAATAAAGTTAAATTGTTAATTGTGTTTAATTAGTATAAATAAAAAAGGAAATCTATCTCGAGAAACATTATTCTTTTAATATATTTTAAATCTCACTGGTGGTAATTTTTTAATGAAAAGATTTGTTTGAAAGTTATATGAGTTTATTAGTTTCTATTTTATCAAAAATTCAGCGATTGCAAAGAAATTGAACTCATTCGATTATTTTTTTCATTCATTCTGATTAATTTTTATATTTAAAAAAGTTAATTTAAAAAAGCTAATTTTATGTTAATGTATATCAGTGTTTTAGAAAGCAAGCGATTTTTTTTACTACGTTTTAAATATATTCTTTTATTATAAAATAATATTCATCGAAGTTTATTTTATTTTCGTACTGTAATAATTCCTGTATTGATGCTTATTTTTTCAATGATTTAAGCTTGTTTCGTAATCTCTTATATGTGATTTCATACAACCTGCCTCTCTAAGTTATGTACACAGTTATGTATGCGGATATGTATGAAGTACTTTCATTTATTGATGCAACAGAATGTATAAATAATGCAACTGATTGTTGCAATATTATTCGAACCGTTATCTATGAAAGATCGGCATTCGATTTTAGTTATAAATTTGAAATGAAATCGACATTCTATATAGCATAATTAAAGTAAGTAGTTTCCAGCAATAAATCAGTAGGTGAAATAAATCATTTGAGATTTTTTTTCGTGATTTTTTTCGAATTTTTGACTGTTTGCTTTCTTTAACGCGTGTTTCTTTTATTTATTAGTCCTGATTTTTTTTTAATTCATCTATTGATTTATTAAGAAGGGAAAAAGTGTTTGATTTTGTTGCAATAGGTTATTGAAATATCATTAGTAAAAGTTTAATTATAATTAAAATTGGAACTGAATCCCACTCAAATGCCATCACTTTTTCATTTCCTGTTCTTTAGGGGAAATTCACTCAAGCCATATGTAGTTAATTTAAGGGATTCGCTCTTGGGGATGTATATTTATATCTCTAGGCTTGAAGTCAATGAAGTAATTTAAAGAGTTTTGTGCTTATTATCTTTCTTTTTAAGACGTTTTGACGGTGAAACCATTCACGCGTCTTTCATAAAGCCCAATGATAGATTTACCCTGACC
>JAPMOQ010047599.1:190544-211628 GCA_026543055.1 Argiope trifasciata | reverse complement strand
GCACGGTAAGAAGAAAATTTTTGAAAAAATAGGAAAACCTAACAAATTTAACATTTTTTATTCCTTTTAAAATTGAATATTTTCAATTAGTTTTCTTGAACAACAAAAAGTGAATCCCGAAAATAATTATTCGTGACATCATTCCATAATATTATTCCGCATTTTGTAGTATATTTAAAGAATAAGTAATATTGAAATATATCACAAATAATTAATTTTCCTTAATAATTTCAAATTAAATATGCATACTGAGTGTTGACCCAAAATATCATAGTTAAATCTTTTCATTTTCTTGCAAATTTATTTATTTGATAATTAAACTAACAACATTTTTAGTCGCCTTGTTTACTGCTAAATTACGGCACAGTGACTTTAGGCGACTGCCTTTTCAGAAATCAGGACACTGGCAATATAGAATAATTGTTATATATTAATCCTTTGTTTTGCTATCAATTAGATACTTGAATCTTTAACTAAGCAAAACATCAAATAAATGTAAACAAAAACTATTTATATGGTTTTAGTACCTTGGGAATTCATTGTCATTTTATTAGAATTGAAATAAATATTACAAATAGATAGGATTATTTTATAATCTATACTTATAATAAAGCTCATTGTGTGTGTGTGTGTGTGTGTGTGTGTGTGTGTGTGTGTGTGTGTGTGTGTGTGTGTGTGTGTGTGTGTGTGTGTGTGTGTGTGTGTGCGTGTGGCACTCCACGTTCCAATATGAAAAATATGTACAAGTATAATTTAAAAACCAGTTTCATAAGTTTCAAAAAAAATTTCAAAATTATATGTTATCTTACGAGAATCGAGGTTACTAGATTTACATTTACAGCTAATTTATATTCAAAGTTAAGAAATCGGAATAAATTATTTACTTTTTTGCTGATTATATAATAACACTAGCCGCCTTTGGCGACCAGCTGGTTCGCCATGAGTAATGCGTTCTAAAATTTTCAATTAAATCACATATTCATTAGCCAAAATTTAAGAAATAGTTAAAGTTAAAAGATTCAGTTATTAGTAGTTAAAGAGTCGGTAACTTTATTCGAAAAAACTTTTTGAGTTTAATGCTCTAACAATTTATCGATTATGCTTCCAAAATATTAAAAATGTTTTTTTCGGTGATGTTGCCAAAATGTTAAATATGTTTTTTAAAGAAAGCAAAAAAGGGGAAAAATTATTGAATTAATGATACAGATATTCCAAACGATTATAGAAATATGCCATTAAGTCGGGATTTCAATGCATATCCTGTCTAAATTCAACCAGGTTTACTGTAAATAAAGATAATTTATGGAATTAATTATTTATCTATTGCAAATGATCATAGAATCCATTGCCTTGCATTTATTTTTTTAGAAGATATCTCATTTTATATTTATGTTATTTTATCTAGTCACGTGCTGAAAGTTGTATTTCTTTAGATTTGATTTGCGATGATAGTGTTTTTTTTAATTTGAACTTCCGGCATTCTTTTATTTTATTTTATCCAGTCACGAGCTAAAAAAAAAAACATGGTTAAAATATTTCTTTAAAAATTCGTTAAAAATAGAAGCTTACATATGAACATATGCTTAAACACTGATATCACAAATTCATCTCTTTTTAATTAAAAGCTAAATATTCTTCATTTTTTAAAGCATTTATAGACTCGTGCTACATACTATGCGGCTATTTACTTCATTTAGACTTTTTTATAGATGTATTTCTATTATTAAACAAAGCTGATTTATTTAATTAATAATATTGTAAAAGTCACAAAAAATTCTTTGCATTTTCTTTTTTTTAAAAAGAAAAAACATATTTCATATTTATATCATTTCATGCAGACACGTGCTGAAAATTGCATTTTTAAATGTTTATTTGCAATAATTATTTATTTTTTTAATTTGAGTTTTTATCTATCTGATGGCAACCTATTGATAAAAGATAATTTTTCCCCTTCCACTCGTAACGTGCTCCTGCAAATTAAATTTTATTGTTTTGTCCGAAATATATTGTTGAAAAATATAGTTGAAATGCTTCTTTAAAAATTCATTACAAATAGAAGCTTAAGTTAAATGTTAAAATACTGATACTATTAGAAAGCTAATTTTTTAATCTTTAAATTGATGTTAAAATCATGTTTATCCGATTATATTTTCGGAAGTTAAAGCGGAAAAACGTCGAAATTTCGCTTAAATTTTAATTAATTGAAATTCTAATTAAAAATTCGAAAAAAGGGCTCCGAGGTGCACATTCCCGACCTCCAAGTTATACATGTACCAAATTTGGTAGCTGTAGGTCCAACGGTCTGGCCTGTAGAGCGCCAACACACACACACACGCACACACACACGCACACACACACACACACACATTGAGCTTTATTATAAGTATAGATATCGACTAGAAAACACACAAACTATCATTTATGTTATTTTTTGTGTGTGTGTGTGTGTGTTGGCGCTCTACAGGTCAGACCGTTGGACCTACAGCTACCAAATTTGGTACATGTATACCTTGGAGGTCGGGAATGTGCACCTCGGAGCACTTTTTTCGAATTTTTAATTAGAATTTGAATTAATTAAAATTCAAGCGAAATTTCGACGTTTTTTCGCTATAACTTCCGAAAATATTATTACACAAACTTGATTTTTACATCAATTTAAAGATTAAAAAATTAGCTTTCTAATGGTATCAGTGTTTGAATGTATAACTTAAGCTACTATTTTTAACGGATTTTTAAAGAAATAATTTAACTATGTTTTTTTATCACGTGACTGGATAAAATAAAAGAAAACAATGCCGAAAGTTCAAATAAAAAAAGGTATCATCGCAAACAAATCAAAAGAAACGCAACTTTTAGCAAATGACCGGATAAAATAAAAGAAATCTAAAATGTGACATTTTCTAAAAAAATAAATGCTAAGCAAAGGTTTCTATAATCTCTTGCAATATCTAAATCATTAATTCAATAAATATTCTTTATTTATGGTAAACCTGATTAAATTTAGACAGGATATGCATTGAAATCCCGACATAATTGCATATTTCTATAATCGTTTGCAATATCTGTATCATTAATTTAATAATCTGTATCATTAATTAATTTTTTTCCATTATAAAATGTGATAGTTTCTAAAAAATGAAAGCAAAGCCAAGGTTTCTATAATCGTTTGCAACATTTAAATCATTTATTGAATAATTTTTTTCCCTTTTTCGTTTTCTTTAAAAAGTATTTAATATTTTATCAATATCACCGAAAATTTTTTTTAGAACTCATAACTCATGGCGAACCAGCTGGTCGCCAAAGGCGGCTAGTTTGCAATAAAGTAGTAAAGCAGGTGAAATAAATTTGCAAAGACAATGGATTAAAGTGATAGCGTAATCATGAATCCAACATACATGATATAAAATATTTTTTCAGGTATCCGACTAGGTTCGATGGAAATATTATGAAAAATTTGATTTTTTAAAAACTATTTAAACTTATGGTTTTTAGATATATTATTAATTATTATACAAAATACTATAAATACAACAAACTTGTTTGAAAATATAATATATTTTGAGAAATGGAAAAATGTGTAATAAATTTTAATGAAATTTAAACAAAACAGTTAACACACAAAATGATAATGCAAAAATCTTATTTTTCTTTGCACACAAGTTACAGAATATAATGATGAACGAAGTGAACCAAAATCTAACAAAAATTTTCCAGATGCAAAGAAGTGATGAGTAAAAATATACGTATATATGCATTTTTTCTATAAATTCCCAACTTATTTTTTCTAAAAGCACCTATAAATAAAGAAAGTATTTCACCAACAATAAAACTTTTGGCTCTTTTCATTGCCCATATTATTTAAAACACACGTTGACATTTTTATGTGAATACCTCTATTAGTTTTTGAGATAACATGTTAACGGTGGAGTATATTTATGAAAATTAAAGTTTTCAGAAATTTGAAGTGAAAGACAAATTTCAGTTTAAAAATATGTGACCTAAATGATAGGTTTGACTTTCTTTTTCCCAGAAAAGCTAAACTGTTATGGAAAAAAGAAAGTCTGTACTACAAGAAATAACAAAAAAAAAAAAATTCCCCATGTGTTTCAACGTAGTCGAATACCTTAAGGAAAATTCTTTCTTAGATTTCATAATTTTTTTGAAATCTTCCAAATCATACTTCAAATAAACGAAAATACATACGTACCTCCAATCATAAAAGTAATTTACCTGCTTTTGGGGCCAAAATATCCTAGCAGTTTCAATAAGAGAACTGTAAAAGTTTCAAAATACAGACCTATAAAATGTGACCAAGATTACAAAATAATCATTCGTAATTCACTCTGAAAATCGAATTGATTGAAATCAGCTGAAAATAAATATTTGATATAATGTTACTAATTTAGATTACTCAGATATTTAGTTGGGTAACAACGAGTATTATTATAGCGTAGAGGCGAGACAGAATTTTAAAAGGCAGAAAACATTCCAATCATGGTTTCGAATTCACTATTGTGTACCTGTTTACTCAAATCACCAAATCATTAACATGGCGTCTTTTTTCATTAAACGTTGCAAAGTATTTCGTACATTGTTATAAAAAAAATATTAATTCTAAAGCAAATCTTAAAAACAAGTTAAAATAGAAAAATTTCAGGAAGTAAAAAATGATTTTGGAATTTTTAAATTACTAAATTAGATTAAAAATTACTCTTAATTCAGAATATTGCTAATATATTTTTCTGATTCGTCAGGTACAAAATGTGTTGAAATTTTTTATAATAATACGATGTTCTTTAATAAAGCGTTTTATGCTGGATTTTTTTTATTACACTTTACTTTAAATTTTAGACTTGAATTTCAGAAACCATATGTAATCTTCTAAAAAAGCTTTAATAAAAATTTGTTAATGAAGTTAAATGTCTTTTTCATGTGTTATTAACATAACTAACAATATTTGAGTTTTGTAGTCATTTATCTCAATTCATACTTATATGCGGCTTTATGCTTTCAACCAATGTGTGATTATGTGATATTGTATACTGTATTGTGTAAAAGCATCGTCTTCTTTAACCATACAAAAGATATGCAATAAATTGCAATATTTAAACAGTGTGATATCCTTAATGTTTCCCATGAATTGATTATTTTGATATAATTTATAAGCACTTTTATTCTTATTTTAAACAGAAATCGTTAATCATTTGAGAATCGTCTGCTTTATTCTTCTCTTTCAATATTCTTATAGAATTTATTAATGTGTTCTGGCAATTATATCTGAGTCAGAATTCTTTTTTATGGTGAGTTTCAAAGTTCGTGTATATATTCCATCTACTTATTGAAATAAATGATAGTATTGTTAGTGAATGGATAAGATGTTTTTTATCAATCCGATTTAAGTATAATGCGATAAAAGCTTAATTTTTTTAAATTTTTTTATATAGATCTTTTATATAGAATTTTTTTATATATTTAATCACTTTATGAAATCGCTTTGTTTGCTGAACACTTCTCGATATTGTTCAAATTCTCTCTAGTTGAAAGGAACTTCTGTTTTGAGAAATTCGTATTGTCTTGATTAATTTAAATTTTATTTAAAAAATTTTGAATTAAAAAAAAATTTAATTGAACAATTGACAGAATGCAATAGATCATTTGATAAACAAAAAATGCTGAAGATCTTTTTTAATTTTATTTTAACTGAACGAGTGACAGAATGTAATAGTTCAACTGATAAACTTTAAAAAATGCTGTTTTTATTGTTTATTTAGTTGAGCAAGTGACAGCATGCATAAGTTCAATTGATAAGCATTAAAAAATTCTAGATTCTTTTTTTGTTATTTTAATTCAACAATTGGCAGAATGTAATAGATCAATTGATAAACATACAAAAAATGCTAAAGTTTTTTAAAATTTATTTTAATTGAACAAGTGACAGAATGTAGTAGTTCAATTGATAAACATACCAAAAATTCTGGAGTCTTTTTTAAATTTTATTTTAATTGAGCAAGTGACAGAATGTAAGGGTTCAATTTATAAACATTCAAAAAATGATATTTTCTTTTTTTTCGTTATTTTATTTGAACAAGTGACAAAATGTAATATGTCAATTGATAAACATACAAAAAATGCTGAAGTTTTTTTTAAATTTTATTGTAATTGAACAAGTGATAGAATGTAATAGATCAATTGATAAACGTACAAAAAATTGCTGGAGATTTCTTTAAATTTTGTTTTAAATTAACAAATAGAATGTAATAGGTCAATTGTTAAACATACAAAAAATGCTGTTTATATTGCTGCCGATACAAAAAATGCTGTTTATAATGCTGCTGATACAAAAAAGGCGGTTTTTATTTTAATTTAGTTGAACGACAGAGAATGCAAATTTTCAATTGATATGTAACAAAATGCTAGCTTCCTTTTTTATTATTTTGTTTGAACAAATGACAGAATGCAATCGGTCAATTGATAAACATACAAAAAATGCTGGAGTTTTTTAAAATTTTATTTTAATTGAAGAAGTGGCAGAATGTAATAGTTCAATTGATAAACATACAATAAAATGTTTTTTTTTATTGTTAATTGAAGTGACAGAATGACAGAATGTAATAGCTGAGCTAATAAACATGCAAAAAAAAGATTTTCTGTGGCAGGGCTTTAAGAAAATGTTTCGGGTGCAGTATCAGTAGATGTCGATCACTGAATTCATCCTGTGCCTTCTGGTTTTTCTCAGGGGATACGCCATCAGGGCGACCATAGTCTCCGCCAAGTCGAAGAGCGAGATGAGGGATATTCCCAACCACATGCCCATGTAGCCGCCAACATAGCTGAAGACTTCCACGCTCTGAAAAATTGTTTAAACTCGGAAAATTTTAGTTATTTAATGCATAAATACATTTCGAACTTTTTAAACTAAACAATCAATGTATAAAAAATTATTATTTATCATTTCAGAACATGATGTTGGTTTAAAGTTTTTAAGGTCATAAAATATGCGGGCAGAGAATTGGGGATTTATTGCTTTTGTGGCAACAATTTTTTCCCTTATAGAGTTATTAGAAAATGATAAAGAAGGTTGTCACATTTTGCGACTTATTGCTAACTAGCCGCCTTTGGCGACCAGCTGGTTCGCCATGAGTAATGGGTTCTAAAATTTTCAATTAAATCACATAGTCATTAGCTTTGAAGCAACTTCGGGCATTGATTGGCCTGAAATGAATATTTTCTTTAAGATGATGGACTGAAAGTTCTAAAAGAACGCGTTTTCCTAATAATATTCTTTAATTTTATAAATCAGTCATTTTTAATGATTGATTTAGAAGATTGATTAATGTAGCAACTTTTATTTAAAATATTAATAAAAATATTTTGTAAAATATGGCTCACATATCAAAGTATGAAGAAATCTAAAACTCATTTTTCATAAAAGCATTGTTTGACTCAAACTACATAAAATGTAATTATTTATTTCATTTAGATCAAATTAATAGTATTAAACAATATATATGCCTATTAACAATATTTTACAAATTGACCATTGGAAAGGAATTTGAATGAATATCCTGTATAAATTCAATCCTGTATAAATAAAGATAATTTATTCAATTAATGATTTAAATATTGCAAACGATCATAGAATCTTTTGCCTTGCATTCTTTAAAGAAAATATCACATTTTATATTTATTTTATTTTACCCAGTCACGTGCTAAAAGCTGCATTTCTTTTGATTTATTTGCGATGATAGTTTTTTTTGTTCGAACTTCCGGCATTTTTTTATTTTATTCAGTCATTTGCTAAAAACATAATTAAAATATTTCTTTAAAAATTCGTTAAAAATAGAAGCTTACATTATAAACTAAAGACACTGATACCGTTAGAAAGCTAATTTTTTTATCTTTTAATTGATATAAAACTCATGTTTGTGCAGTAATATTTTCGGAAGTTATAGTGGAAAAACGTCGAAATTGCGCTTAAATTTTAATTAATTCAAATTCTAATTAAAAATTGGAAAAAAATGCTCAGATGGGGCACATTCCCGACCTCCAAGGTATACATGTACCAAATTTTAGCTGTAGGTCCAACGATCTGGCCTGTAGAGCGCCAACACACTCACACACACGCACACACACACACACACACATTGAGCTTTATTATAAGTATAGATAAAAATTACAACCGGAAGGGAATGTCCACCATGTACCTGTATCTCCTGTCTATCCAATAAAGGGGTTGGTCGAAAGAAGTTACCCCCCGAAGAAATATAGAAGAAATTTTTATGGCTTTGAAAAATAATAATATTCTGACATGATAACATGTAATTTGTGATAGTAGACTTCAGTTCTTTTTTTTTTCTTTTAATTTTTCTCTCAAGAATGGTACAAATTAGAAGCAGTTGCTCGAATTGTTTGCTTTTAATTAAATTTGTTCATGGCTGCAAATTTTGCAATCGATTTTCCATGCATTTTTCATACATGTGATCGAATGATAATAAAATGTTTTAATATTTTTTTAAAGGAAATTGAAAATACTCGCTTGTCATCAATTAAGTTTTTGTTCTATAAGACTCATCTTGCGGAAAATTCGAAAAAATATTAACTGCAAAATTTCATAATATTTGTAATAACAAATTATGAAATATATTATGTACTGAAAAGCAGATTAATAATAATTATAATAATAGTTTTATTAAATTTTTGAAATATGCTTTTATTCACATACTGATAAGTAAAAATAATTTTTTCAATCGAAAATTTGGAAGTCGAAGTGAAACCCTTTATGAACAATTTGTTGGTTAAAGCATAATTGCAAAAAGCTAATAAGAAGATAGAAATATTCTTACTACATAGAAATTTTATGAGATTTACAATATTGTAACTTTTGAAACAAAATAACCAGATTTATTGAAACCTTCATATACTAAGAATGATAATACAAAAAATTAAGTCTTGGTCAATGTTTTCGAAAACCTGCATTTTGTTAAGTTTTATTTCAAAATTTTCAATATTGCAAATTTTTATAAAATTTCAATGTAATTTGAATCTTACTGTCATGTCTTTACAATTTTATTTTAACTTACTAACTTTTGATAAAATTTTATTTCCATCTCCTCCGTAAATTAATAAATATCTTCTTTTTTTTTAATTATCTTTATGTTTTTCTTCTATCTAAAAAATAGTCAGATTTTTATGCTTCTAAATTTCAATTTCCTTATATATATTCTTTTAATGTTAAATAATGCTTATTTGTTCATTTATTCCTAAGAATTCAAGAATATATCACAAAAAAGATAATAATTATTTTTATATCATAAGCTTTATATAAAACTATAAAGCTATCATATGGAACATGTATTTATTTATTTATCTGATGATTGTTTTCTAGATTTAATAATAATTATTGTAAAAGAATCTAAAAGAACTTTCATTTAATCAGTTAGCACTTACCTCATACCTCGGGTGATGTTCGAATTTTTCTATTTCGAGGCGATTGAAAACGAAATTCATAAAAAGAGTTCTCTGTCTGAAAGAAATTCAGATTCAAAATTAAACATGGTTTATTCTAAGAAATGATAATGAATTTTCATTATTTCTGATGGTAAAATCTAAAATTTTGATGGAAAAAAAAATAGGAGATCCCGCGGACCTCCGGAAAATCACGTGACCACAACAGGATAATAGCATATGTTTGTCCGTCAGGACAACCATAGGCCATTGTCCTAAGACATTGTCCCGTCTGTTCATACGAGGACAATACAGGAACAACAGCACGGTTTAGTTTAGTTTAGTTATACTAACGTCCCGTTTAAAGCAACACGAGGGCTATTTTGGGACGGACCTCGTCATTTTGAACCACGGTCAAATGACGAGGACGACACCTGAACAGGCACCCCCCTCTCCACACCACGCCACACCAACGGGAGGACATTTGGCCTGACAGATTTAACGTGCAACAGACCCCCTCACACGACGGTTCTTCGGTGGAATCGAGTCTCGAGCCTGAAACCCTCCGGTTCCGAAGCCGAGACTTTACCACCGGGCCACCGCGGCCCCAGGACAACAGCACGGAGGCAACGATTGCACGCAATAGTTAGCCTTATGTGAACCCACTTTAAAAGATTACCACGTTGATTTTCGCCCTGAATTTCTTTCTGCGTTAAATATGTGGATGTGCCAGTCACTGGTGACCGCCAACCTTACACGGTAGTCAAGATGTTAATGAAAGGGACGGAATATTTAAAGGAAGAGACATACAAAGCATTTACAAAGTTTCGAGAAGGTCCGGAAATAAACAACGATCTCTAGGCCATTGCAAGTATGATTAAAAAGTTGCATTTTTTAAAAATTTCTAACTTTGCCTCATAATACCCAAAAGGTCTTGAACTTTACACGAGTCAGTGATATACGTATTTTTAAATTTAAAAAAAAGAAAAAAAAAAAAAAAGAATACATTTTTAGTTAAAAATAGAGTAAGCAAATATATACGTTTTTTACTAGCTGATACCGGGTGCGTTGCTGACGCAGAAGAAATAATATAGGAAATATCGTTTGGAATTTGAAATAGCTATCTTGTTTAATCAAGAATGATATTTATTTCCTTGTTGGAAATGAATACATTCATTGAAATTGGAGGACATATAAAGGAGAAGCATCAATAGTATTTATTCTATTTTTATTTTTCTATTCTACAAACAAATATTCATTTTTGCATATAAAGTTTGTGTATTCTTTTAGAGTTGTAATGATTGATCTTGAAAGAAACTATTTATCGTATCTCGTCATTCGTTTAAATTTAATGCAGAATTCTCAAGTTTAATGTCAGAAAGCTTGATTAAAATATTTCCTTTTAAAATTGGTTAAACATAGAAAATACATTCATACCATGAATTCTTTAATATAGTTGAAAAGATAATTTTTTAAAAACTAACATGGTGTAAAATTATTTGTTCTATATTTTTTTTTCGGAAGTTACTGTAAAAAACTTATTAAATTTTATTAAATGTTTCGTTAAAATTTCAAACCTCTATGATTGGTTCCCCTAAAACTTTCTCACCCACTCTCTAATAACACTATTACCTTTAGAGAAAGACTTATATTGCATTTACGTACAATAGTTTCGAAATATTAACGTCTAACTTGAATTTAGCATCTTTACTGAATCCGTTGCGTCTCCTTGGCGAGTTATTTGGCGGTTAATCCATGATAAGTAGCTGCGGTAAATAGATCTGAAAATATATTTTGTACTTTAGATAGTTGTATTGTGCCTGTAATAGTCCCGTAATAGATTGTTTTATCGGAATTGGATGAGTGGAATGGCAGCGCATCAGAGACATGCAGACTAACATTCATTTTTTATTTTTATGGATTGAAACGTTGAGGTCAAGGATTAGAATCAACTTCCACTTAACAAGCCTTCTGATTCTTAACTAATTTTAACTAGCTGGAGCGGTCTTCCCAAAATTTTCTTGCAATAAAAGAGTTATCCTGACAGAGCATTAGAGTCAAATAGTTACGAAATATTAATCTTTGATGTAAACTTAGCCTTTCTATCAAATCTATCTTGTCAACCTTGGGAATTATTTGGTTATTATTCTCTGGCAATCGGTTGATTGTATCCGAAAATTGGATTTGTGTTTTAGATGCGTATGCCACGGTGGCCTCACGGCTTCCAAACCGGAGGGTTGCATGTTCGAGGCCCGATTTCACCAAAAAACAGCCGTGTAAGCGGTTCTGGTTAAATCCGTTAGGGCCATACACCATGCCACTGATGTGGCGTGGAAGTCTGAAGAGAGGGGTGCCAGCTCTGGTGCCATCCTCGTCATCTGATCGCGGTTCAAAATGACCTCCGTCCCCAAATATGCCTAGTTTTGCTTCAAAACGGGACGTTAATATAAATACACTAAACTAAACCCAACCAATTGGAACAGAAACCTTACTTGTAGTCATAAAATCCCAGACCAAATTTGATGTATTTAAATATTTCCATTACTCGTATTCTTGGCCACATGTTTCTAGAAATACGGAACGACAGACGATCGACCCCTTGTTCTATTTTACTTAAAATTCAATTCCGAATCGATTATTCGTGCAAATTTTTATCTATATACGTCTCTTTGTTTTGTAGAGGGACACGATGGCCTGGAGGTAAGGTCTCTTTGGAACTTCTGAATCGGAGGGTTTCAGGTTCGAGACTCGATTCCACCGACGAATCGTCGTGCGAGAGGGTTTCTTGTACGTTAAATTTGTCAGGCTAAACATCCTAACGATGGTGTGATGTGGAGAGAGGGGTGCCAGTTCAAGTGTCGTCCTCGTCATCTGACCGGTCCGTCCCGAAATAGCCCTCGTGTTGCTTTAAATCGGGATGTTAATATAACTAAACTAAACTCTTTGTTTCGTAATTATCGTGTTAGTTTATATTCAAATAACCGGATAGGTAGACTTTCTTTGAACGGATTTGGCTCATAATCTGACAGAAACTTACAAATTTGTTGTAAAGAACAAATTTCAATCTTCTGGCTCAAATAAATTTTGAATTACAGACACACAGACAAAAAATTTTCAAAAATATTCCTAACCCAGAGATGTTTAAAACGTGAAGAGTCGTCAAAATCTCGAATTCGGCGATTACATTTATTTACACGAGAAAGTAAAAAAGTTTAGCCTTTTATTTATCGTCAGTCTTTTCTGAGAAGCCTTCAACTGCAAAACATCAATTTTGCCAAATAATAAGAATTTTCACATCTATGCTAATATTATAAATGTGGATGTTTGTTACTCTATCCCGCCAGAACGGCTGAACAAAATTGGATTAAATTTAGTTCAAAGATAGATTACAGTCGGGAATAGGACATTGGCTATATTTTATTCCGGTTCATTGAGGGATTCATTTTTTATTCATTAAAAACTAACTTTCACGCCAAAAAGCTGAGGCCAAATACCGCCAAAGATAAGTAAGCCTCCGGGTTTTTTTTTCTTCCCCCTAATAGTATTCAGACTAGGTTTAGCATGATTTCGACCTATTATTTTGTTTATTTACTAAGTGTTTGATTTATTAAAATCAAATATTGTTAATTGATCGATCTTTCGGATTCATTCTGAAGTACTTTTAAATGAAAAGAAAACAGAATAAATTAAATTTAAAAAATTCCAATCTGCATTGCGTTACCCTAACTGGCGTAGGAAAGTCAGACATGTGCATTACGCCAACTGGCGTTGAAACTTCCAGCGTGATTGTTGTGATATGAACTGTGTTTGCGCGAGATGACAACTGTCTTTTCATTAAAATGAAAAGTTTAAAAATTATGTGTATAATACTGTTGTATCAATCTCAATCTCGATCAATAAATAAAAGGAATTTGCTTGATTTTAAAAAAGTACGGATTTAATTTGCTGTTTCATTTTGAGTATACAATGAAAATAAATTGATTCTAAGTCAGTTGTGTGTTTTTCTTATTAAATTGTATTTTTATTACATATTTTTCGTATATGCTTATATTTTTAAATGCATCGTTTTTACGTTAGGTTTAATTTTTTTTTATTTGTCATTATTTGAAAGTTTGGGTCGATCTTATTTTAGCCAACCTTTGGCGAATAATAAGAATTTTTTGGCGAAAGGTAAAAATTCTTTTTTTTTACCTTTTAATTCAAATACTTTCAATTTGGCAAGATTTTGAAAAATTGGCGAGATTTTGAAAAAGTCGCCAGAGGTGGGCTGAAATAGGATTTTACCGAAAGTTTTTCGTACATATGCATCACGAACAGAGTCGAGGGTAATAGCTAGTTACTTATAAATCAGTCATTTATTTTGAAACGAAAGAGTATTAAAGCAATCTACTTACTTGCAATTAGCATCATCGAGGCACTGAAACAAATAACATATATATAAAATGAAACATTTTGAAATTTATGAATTTTTAGATATTACAAGAGATATTCATAAAAATGTGCCATTTCCAATGACATTTTTGCAGAGACTTTACTTGAATGTTTGCTCGAAAGCAGTAATATGTTTTCTATTAAAAACCATGAAATTTATATTTTATAACTTACTAACTGGTGCCGAAAAAAAATAATAATAAGAGAAATCAATAAATAATTTTATGTTTTAATAGGTAAGCGGTATGACAACAAATATTCATACGAACAAACAAATATTCATTTTTATGTAATAGATTTGTGTATTCTTTTAGAATCGTAAAACTTGGTGCTCTTTCAGAATGGTAATGAAAGAAACTATTTAATGTATCTCGTGATTCGTTTAACATTCGTTCAGACCTTCTTCCCCACGACTCCAGCTGAACTGTTCCGATTGGCTCCCAAGACTGGGCCCCAGGATAGTGCTCTGTTGATTGGACGGCGCCTCTCCGATACCCCTGACCACGACTGACTGCTGTTTCTTCTTCTTCGCCGGCTCATTTCACCTTTCGACTCTGTCACAACATCAGACGACATCGTAGACGATCACGGCATCTACTGAAAGCCAGGTTTTACACCATATTCTCTTCATTACCAGAGATCAAGCCCCTAACTTGAAGGGCTAGGTGCTCCGTGAACCACATAGTTACCGTTACCGTTTAACATTCGTTCAGAACTTTCAAATTTAATTTTAAAAAATGTGATTAAAGCATTTTCTTTTAAAATTGATTCAACATAGAAAACATTTATACCATAAAAACGTCAATATAGTTGAAACAATAAACGATATTTTGAAAATTACGATGGTGCAAGATTATTTGTATTGCAATATTTTTAGCGGTTACGGTGAAGAACGCTAAAATTTAATTAAAATATAAAAACCCCAGTGTTGATCTCCATAAAAATTTCTCGCATAATCTGTAATATAGGCGATACTATACATACTATAGGTACTATAGGCATACTATAGCCACAAAATATTAACCACTTCGCATGCAATGACGTATCTGAGACGACAATCGAATTATTGAATTTTTAATCGGCAATTAAGTGAAAAGTATGAAATAATTTAAAATGAAAAAAAAAATCACTTGAAACGTATTATTATTAAAGGAATTAAAATGGTAGTAAATATTCCAATTAGGAAGCTATTAAATTCGTCGTTTGAGTAAGATGTTAAGAAAATTCGTATGCCAAGTGATTAACCTTTAATTTGAATTTAGGATTTTTACAGAGTCCATAGTCTCTTCACCGAGTTATTTGGAGATTTATACTTGGCAAATCAATGCGGTTGAGTTTCGATTTTTTTGATAAAAATTTTAGATAATTGTATTATTTTTATAACCATCCCGTGGGCGTAAATAATAAGTTGACCAAGTTTCAGCACAATTCGATTAATGGTTTAGGAAGATATAAGAAACATACAAACGTTCATTTTTATTTATATTGCCACATAAAGAAAGCTTACCACAAGCTCAGTGGCTGGATGGTCAAAGCGCGCGATCCAAACCGAGAGTTTGCGGGTTCGATGCTCGCCATGACTGCTGTATCCAAAGCATGAACTTTTAGTTTGTTTCCTTATGTTCTCTAACATTCTGGACCTTCCTTTATTATGTAAATTAATTGTTTCTCGAAAATTCTGTTCGTGTATAAAAGCTGGTACCCAATAGTCGTGGGCAACTTCTCGGCCTTGTCAAGTTGCGCTACTTTCCTTCAGTAAACTTGTTTGTTAGTTAAAAGCTGACGGTATGTTTGTGGGAAGTGATGTTGGGCTCTCGGAATTGAACCTGGGACCTTTGGATTAGAAGGCCGATAACATAACCACAGGACAAAAGCATGCTCATCTCCCGTAGATGCTTGTCTGTCTTATTAAGATATCACCACAGACTCACCCTCCAGTGAGTTAGACGAACGATATGCGTTTGTTGTTGAGTGGTGATGAATTGGTTTGTTGAGTGAGTGGTTGCTGTGTGTCTAATGCGCCGTACCCATGTTTGTTTGGCGAGCGGAGAGCTTTTCAGTTAAGCCAAGCGTTATGGCGAGCATGCGTAGATTGTTGCGTCAAGTGAGTCTGACGACTTTGGTTGCGGGTAGATGGCGCCACACATCAGTTGCTTGAAGGTGAAGGTTCATCACGTTCGAGGTCACCATTGTGGGTAAGGTGAAATGGGCTCGGAATAGAACCTGGAACCTTTCGGTTTGAAGGCCGATAACATAACCACAGGACAAAAGCATGCTCGTCTCCCGTAGATGTTATCAGTCTTATTAAGATATCACCACATGTTCATTTAAATCTGCGTGACAATATAACATTGACTTAATTCCGAATAGTTTCAAGTTAATTTCAAATAATTAGATCAATTTAGTCTATGACAATGTCTAGGTTTTGAAACTCATGAGTGCATGAAATATTTGTTATGTGCAGATTATTATATATGCTAAATGTTTCGAATAATTCAAAATGTTTCCATAGATTTTATGTGGAACTTGAGAAATAGGTGCTGACATAGGTGACATATAAAAGCGCAATACTGTAAATCTAAAAATATCTAATTGATCAGAAAGTGGAACTTGATTTTCCAAGTAGTATAATATATTATTAGCCTAAAATGTCTTCCATGCTAGTAGAATAGAAATCTGATCGAACTTCTCTTGCCTTCCAATGATCCATAATTGGTTTTTAACTATATTTCGTATTTTTTGCCAGAAATATGAGTTTTGCTCTCAAAATATATCTTCTTGTTTATGTGGTATGTTTCATTTGCTTAGTTTGTGCTATATGTAAAATGTTTCTTATATAATTTGCTTGTGTTCAGTTATCAATGGCTTGATCTATTGCACTAATATATTGAGTTCAGTAGATTCCGATATGTCTGTAAGATTTTTAAGAAACCAGATTATTTTCCAAATATGTATTCTAAATTTACTCTATTAACAAATTTACGTTTTATAAACTTTATTCCATTAACAAGTTCACGTTTTATAAATTTTATTCTTTTAACAAGCTCAAGTTTTATAAATTTTATTCTATTAACAAGCTCACGTTTTATAAATTTTATTCTTTTAACAAGTTTACGTTTTACAAATTTTATTCTTTTAACAAGCTCAAGTTTTAAAAATATTATTCTATTAACAAGCTCAAGTTTAATAAATTTTATTCTATTAACAAGTTTATGTTTTATAAATTTTACAAAACTTAATACTCTCTGGAGAACTTGACATTCCTTATATAAACCCTAATGTTTTCAAGCAATTTGACCGTAACCTTATTTATATTGTGACCCTTTTTTTGAATGAACTGTGTTATTTTTTGATACTTCACTATATTATTTTCAACTATACATATCGAGATATTTATGTGTTCTAGTGTTTTTGTGTTGGTATTTTAATTCTGTGTGTTTTACTTTTTGACCTTAAGAGTTGTTCAATTCTCTTCAGCTACATTTTAGGTTTGTTTTAACTTTCTTTGTATTTTGTGTTGTTTCTGTGTTTTTCTTTCGCGCACTCCATAATGTGATTACTTTAAATAAATATAAATAAATAAATAAAATAAATAAGAAAAAAATCAAAATCTTTTATTTTTATTTTTATCTAAATTTCATGTTCACACACGACTCCGATTTCGCAATCACAAACACATAAAAAACCGTGGGTTTTTTACGATATTAAAATCTATCAAGTTCTAAATTTTTTTTCGTGAAAAACCAGTTTTAAACATTCACGTAACTATCAGATTACGCATGCGTCAATAATTATAAACGATAAGTTTTCTTCCCCATCTCAAAATCGTTCAAGCTTCAAAACTTTTTTTGTCAACTAATAAAACTGAAAATTAAAAAAATAAATAAATATATGTAATATATTTGATACCACTCCTCTCTGTTTCGCGTTCATTCCCATTTCTTATCTTTTCTTCTTCTGGCAATAAGTTCTTATGACACTGACCTTTATTGACCGTATAGGAGAATCGGATACATGGCGGACATTCACGCCAAGTTATAACTATTTGGTGGCGATAAGTCGCCAAATGTGACAACCTTCTTCATCGTTTTTAATAACCTTAAAAGCTGAATACTCAAATCTTAAAAGCGATAAATTGCCAATTTTCTACTCGTGAAATTTTAGGCTTCAAAACCCCCCAAACCAAAAGAAGATTATGTTCTCACATGATAATATAATAAAATATATAATAAGTTCAATAATTCCTGTGCCTTTTAACCCATGCAAGTGGATTTTAAAGTTACACACATTCACTCTCCCCTTAAAATATTATTCTCCTTACAAAAGTAAAAGTAGAATAAAACTCCATTTTATATGAAAAAAAAAATCTATATATTTTATTTATTATTTTACATTCGAATTTTTTTACTTTACATTCGAAACTTATTTTAATAATTTAAAATTCAATCAAAATTTCCTCGTCGAATTTTCAAAGAATCAGGAATTTTCATTAAATAAAAAAGTAGCTTTCATTTGTACGCAGGTGTGTAAACAGAAATTTTACGCGCTGGAAATAGAGATATGTCACCAGTAGCAACTGGAAAGTCATGCCATTCTTAGTTAAAGTTCATTCTCCCTTTCGCTTTATATTTGTTTTATCTATAGCAGACATTTCTGCTTATTCTCAACAAATAGTGTTCTTGCACAGTATTTTTTTAATAAATTTACACGTATTTTTGCTTTAGACTTCATTGAATCATATTATATATATATATATTTATACATATACAGTCGAATCCGGTTAATTGGACCACCGGATAATCGGACCAGCCGCTTATTCGGACCGTATCTTAAAGAACCGAAACAAATCCTATGTACATAAGCCTAATATTATTCGCTTATTTGAACCAAAATTCCGTTTAAGCGGACCAAAGAACGAGGCAGGGAAGATGAAAAAGAAGCCGCAAGTCGCCTGTGTACAGCAGGAAGTCCGAAAGGGAAAAGAACCAGTGGGAGGTGAGCAAGCACGTTGTTTCTTAAGGTGGGTTCAGACGAGGCTTATTATTGTCCGCAATAGAAGACCACGCCTACTAGAGAATGATCACGTGACCGCAACGGGACAATGGCAAATGATTGTCCCGTCGGGACAAACGTTGTCCGCGTTGTCTCAAGTGTTCACACGGGGACAATGCCGGGACAACAGCAGAGAGACAATGTTTGCGGACAATAAAAAGCCTCGTGTGAACCCACCTTTAGAACGGGCAGCTCGGTAGCCGCCAGTGAGGAACCACTGCTTCTCCGCTTTTCGGGGAAATGAAATCCCGCGTAAACCAGTTTCTTCGGAACACTTTAGTCAGTGAACTATGCGTGTCTTGTCTCCCCTACCAAAATGCCAGGAAAAAAACATCCACCTGGAATTTCTACCTCCCAGGACCACAGCTTTGGTACAGCCAATGGACATGGGCATCATAAAAAATTTGAAGACCTTTTATCGTGAAAGGTTGGTTAATTACGTCATTGAAGCAATTGAAGAAAGTTTGCTGACCTCATCATCATCAACAGCCAGAGAAGTCAGTGCAAAGGTCAACATCTTACAAGCAGTTACATTTTTGGCCAATAGCTGTCGAAATATAAGCAGTGAGACAATTCAGAACTGTATTTCTCACTGTGACTTTAAGCATTTGGTCTTGGAGGTGGATGTGGACAAGCTGATTGAAAGTGAAAATAGTGAGAGAAATGTGGAACTTCAACAGGTCGAAAACTACGAAGAATTTCTATCCATCGACAACGAGCTTCAATGTTACGATGAAAATGAAGATTACGACACTGAAATTGTTGCTCGAATTACAGCAAAACACACTACAGCATCGGAAGACCAGGAAATGCAATGAATCTTTGCGTCGCTGTTTCATGCAGGAGGGAAATGCAGTCCCATTGCTGTGTTAGATATTTGTAGTGATTTTGTTCAAGTGCAGTCCGTCAACAGAAAGCGTCAGATCACACTGGATAAGTTCTTCAAACGTTGACTGGAATTTGATAAGAACATTTTTTTATTGTGCTTCGCATGCTGAGTACCGTGTAGATTGTTTCGAAGAATTTGTTTGTAAATTTATTTTTCAATGAATAAAGTTCATAAGTAACAGTAGTTCTTGTTTGTATGTTAGCCATACGCGTGTGCCGCACAGTAAAAGTCATAATGACATTTTAATATGTTACGTATAGCACGTCCCGTCTTGTAGCATAGGGCATGTTCGTTTAATCGGACCAGCCGGTTATTAGGACCAAAATGATCGCGTCCCGATGTGGTCCCATTAACCGGAATCGACTGTATATATATATATATATATATATACAAGCATAAAATTATTAAAACAATCAAAACCCATTTCTTGGTCAACAAAAATTAAAACGAAACCAACTAGGTCGAAATCGAAATTAATTCTAATCTAATCGTAACTCTAAAATTTTCAAAAATTTAATTTTCTCACAATTCAATAACATCAAAACACTTTGTAATAATAAAATTTCTTTTATAAAAGCAACAAACAGTTTTATAAAAATTTAAACAATAATGATTTTCCCAAAAACTACTGCAATATCAATATTTTAATAAAAAAAGAAATAATGAAATATTAGTGAAATAGATGGCGCTAATAAACCACTTTTATCTTTATCTTTATTTACACTGTAATATTATTATTAGAAAGGAAGAACGGTTGTTGTTCCTGTGGCGGTTAGGTCTGTATAACTTTTTGTTTTCTTAATTTGAGTTATTAATTGTGGTTGAATTTTCTTACGTAGTTTTACTTTTTATATATATATTTGTTTCATTTGGTGATGTTTTTTAATGTTTTGCTTTGTTTTTGTCTTTTGCTGTTTAAATTGTATGTCTCTTTTGCCGTAATTTTCGGGGGATTTTCGGGTCACGAGGTGTCAATACTTTTGACCATTGTCCACCGATGCCTCACAGAAAAAATCCATTTTTTGGAATCCTTGCTTGAAAGTGGTCCTTGACGAAGTTTTCAGGCCGGATTCTTTTTCTATTGATTATTGTTTTGATTCGGTTGTGTTACTTTTTGCTTAGCATATTTTGTTAATTTATATATATATATATATTTCAATCTTTATTTGAAATATTTTAAGTTAATTATATTTAATGAATTAATTAATATCTGAAAAAAATTGTATAAACATCAATAATCATACAAGAATAAAAAGTATTTTATTAAC
>JAPMOQ010047599.1:141512-153219 GCA_026543055.1 Argiope trifasciata | reverse complement strand
CAATTGTGATTTATCAAAACAATACATGCCATAAGAAAATTTGTGAAACCATTGGTGAAAAGATAACCGGTTAAAGTGCACCATTGTAAACTATTCTAAACAAAGTTAGAGTTTGGAAAGGGAACTATTCTATACAAAGGTAAAGATTGAAGTGTGTTGAAGTTCAATATTTTTGACAAATTTATTTAGAAAAACCAAACATATATACATACATAAGAAACATATTATAAACCTATAACAGCATAAACATAAAACTTTATTAGTTCGCCATATTGGCTATATATGGCAGCACGTTACCGTTTGAAAATTTAAGTAGCCATTATGGCGAACTGATAAAGTTTGAAAATATCCTATCTGTAACTCCGAACTGCTTGACCGTAGCGCTTCAAAACTGGCGCCAATCGATTCCTCGTGGCCAAAAACCCCAGACTCCCAAGTTTACCGGAGTTTATTAATTTTGGGGTGATTTCTTAGAGATATGTATGCAATGCAATGCAATATAAACTGTTATTTATATCGCATGCATCCAAATTCGTCTTTTGAAGAATCGACAGTCGTTCTCTTTCCTCCATCAGCTTTGTCCCATTGAAAAACAAAAATGAATTTTACTTTGAAATGGGCTTTTTATAAATAGCCATACAGCCCCCCCCCCCCATAAGAGATTCTACCATTCAGCATTGTAGTAACATTTTATCCAGAAAGGCAGTAAAAATTTAAAATAGCTACTGCTATTAACAAATCTCCATCTAATAAATGTGACTGATATGCAGTAACTATCGCATTTGAAACAAAATCTCCAAGGAAGTTTTTTATGACAGCTGCCACGCGATATGTACGAAAATTTGAATTTTTTTCTTTTGTTTCTAATGCTATGAACAACAGTAAAAAAATCATCATTTATTATTGTCATATCAATTATCATAGTATTTATTCTCTTCAAACTCATACAAGCGATGTTTCAAATCAATCAATCCCTTCACCTCCTTTTGTAAAATAATTTTATTTTAAAAAAATACTTTGAACATCTACAGCTACTATAAACGAACCACCAATCGATAAACTTTAAATAATGAGTACTTACCCACTAATTATTTTACATTTTTATTATCTAATTAAATTACCAATCTAGTTTCAAGAATGTCTTTATGATTCAATCAAAATGCATCAATTCTAACATCTTAGAATGATTTAATATTAGTCTTAAGGTATCCGACTGCGTTGAAAACACAGGTTATCGACCACAGTAGTGAATTTTTTTTATTGTTATTTCTTGTAGTACAGACTTTTCTCTTTCAAAACAATTAAAACTTTCAAGAAAAAGGCGTGGCCTATCAACTACAGTCACATATTTTTTCATCTAAAATGTGCCTTTCACTTCATTTTCTCAAAGCTTTAGAGTTCATAAAAATTCTCCACCGTTAACATGATATCTCCAACACTAATAGAGGCATTGACACAAAAATGTCAACGCATGTTTTAAGTAATATGGGCAATGAAATGAACTAACAGATTTGTTGTTGGTGAATTACTTTCTCAATTATAGGTGTTTTTAGAAAGATTAAACTGTGAATTGATGGAAAAAAATACATATATATGTATATTTTTACGCATAAATTCTTTGCATCTCAAGATTTTTCTTAGATTTTGGTTGATTTCATTCATCATTGTATTCCAATATGTGTAGAAAGAAAAACAGGATTGATGCATTACAATTTTGTGTAGACTGCTAATCGCTTTGGTTCAATTTCACTAAAATTTACTACACATTTTGCTATTTCTCAAACTATATTACATTTCAAAATAATTTTGTTGCATTTATATTATTTTGTATTATAATTGACAACACATTTAAAAACCATAAATTTAAACAGTTTTTAAAAATTCAATTTTTTAAACTTTTTCCTTCGAACGTAGTCGGATACCTCAAGTTTGAAAAGCGATAATATCCATGTGACTCACAAAATAACGAATAAGTGATAAACATGTTAACATAAAGCAACATGTTATTAACATGTTAACATAAAGCAACATGTTATTAACATGTTAACATAAAGCAACATGTTATTAACATGTTAACATAAAGCAACATTTTATTAACATGTTAACATAAAGCAACATGTTATTAACATGTTAACATAAAATAATATGTTATTAAAGACAAATTTAAAAACATATTTATTGAAAATTGGGACAGAATTCCATGCATAAAATCTAGTAGATAAAGAAACAAAAAATCTTTTGCTTACTTGCAAGGGAAGATGGTGTCTGTCTTGATGAGACATCCTTCGATAATATCTTCCATCTTTTCCCCCAATCGGTGGACGTACTCTCGACTCCGGTTCTCTTTATCGTAATATGCGAACATCGGGATCTTTAATGAGAGAAAACTCTTGTTGTATTTTGTTAAGGTATCCGACTACGTTAAAAACACGAATCAAACACGAACACATTGGGGATTTTTTAGTAATTCTTATTTCTTGTAGTTCAGACTTTACTCTTTCCAAAACGGATCATCTTTTCTACTAAAAGGAAAGCCTGACCTATCATCCAGGGTTACACATATCTTAGGCTGGTTGCATACACAGCGCTTTTTCTTTTTCTGATCGCTAATTTCACCGATGCCGCCATAACAACAGTAATGTACTGAATTATACTAGAGCTTACACACTAGGCGGACAAATAAAGATTCGGTCAATCCGCCTTTTATCGGACTCCGTGCAGACTCCCTCTGTCACTAGCGCTTTCGGATAATCAGATGCAAGATAACACATGCTGTTTTTTGTTATGTCTAGGGTTGCTTTTTTACAGTGAGTTGATCTCCCTGTAGGAATATGCACTCTATTCATTTCAAATGACCCTTAAGCAGTACATAGCGTTAATGATAGGGTTAAAGTAATTTTATTTGTCGATGAAATTATGCCGACTCTTATGATGGAGTCGGAATTTAAGCGCCGTGTGTGTAAGCATTCGATTTTTGGGAATGGTCTCGGGAAAATACTGACAGAAGAAAAAAACGATGCGTGTGTAACGAGCCTTCCAGTTACAATTTGTCTTTGACTTCAATTTTCTCAAGACTTTAATTTTGACAAAAATTCTCCTCCGTTAACAAGATATCCCCCAAAACTAATAGAGGCATTTAAAAAAAGGTTTACAAAGTGGTTTAAATAATATGGGCAATGAAACGAACCAAAAGTTTTATTGTTGACGAAATACTTTTTAACTTATAGGTGTTTTTTAGAATATATGCATATATACATATATTTTTACCCATAACTTCTTTTTATCATCATATTTTTCTTAGATGTTGGTTCATTTCATTCATCATTATATTCTATAACTTGTGTACAATGACAAATAGGATTGCTGCATTATAATTTTGTGTAGAGTGTTTACCATTTTTGTTGAATTTCATCAAAATGCAGTAGAAATTCTCCTATTTCTTAAAATATATTAAATTTTCAAATATTTTTTGTATTTATAATATTTATAATTGATAATACATCTAAAAACCATAAATAGTTTTTGAAAAATCCAATTTTTCAAAAATTTTCCTTCGACCGTAGTCGGATACCTTAAATCAAATATAATATGAATATCAAATAACATTATTCAAAATCACAGATGTCACAAAAAGTCACATTCTGACGGCATTGGATGAAAACCCAACAGATAACGGCGCTTTATTTTAAACTAAACACAAACGACGAGAGTGTCTACATGTCAGATCCATGTAGAAGATATTTGGATCTGAACCTTTTGATTCCGTCCTTGTGTTGTTTTCCCACTTCCAACCCATCATCTGAAGAAACAACCCATAAACAGGACTCGAACCCGGCCTTTCAAAGTGAGGTTATTTGTTTTGGGCAGAGTTTACTGTGCACATTTGTGGAACTCGAATCGTATAAATCTTTAAAAGATTTTTAAGAGACAGCAGTGAAGAGATATCAGACTGTGTGGCTGACCCTCTGTACAGCAAATTTAAGATGATTTGCCATGTTTTTGTATCAAAACATTGGGCTTCGAATCTGTTTTAAACGTTGTTCTCCAAAGTTTGGTAATTTTAACTTCATTTAAACTTCAACCTATTATGTTTTGCTCCAAGAACGAGCTAAGGAGCTTTCACTTCAATAAATATGGGTTTTTATGGATGCTGCTTTCCTCATTGTGCTTCCTCGACAATAATTGCTTCTGCCAAGCTAACTTTCGTCACCTAACAGTATCACCTGAATGAGAACACAATCTAAGTCAATTATGTGGTGACATCTATCGGCTGTTCTGACAGTTACCGGAACAATTCTTTACAGATGGATTAAAGATTAGTTATGGATCTATTAGAACGAAGGAAACTCTAAGCAATTAAAACTGATTGATTTAAATATAGACTATAAGGACGTTTTTTCGTATAAATACGTGTGTGCTAAAGATCTTTAAGAGAGAGCAGTGAAGAGATATCAGAATATGTGGTTGACCTTCTGTACAGCCAACTTAAAAAGATTTTGTCGAGTTTTTTTATTGAAACATTGGGGTTCGAATCTGTTTTAAAGGTGGTTCTCCAAAGTTTGGTGAAGTGAACTTCAATTAAAATTCAACCTATTATTTCTTTTGCTCCAAGAAGGAGCTAATGAGATTTTACTTCAATAAATAAGATTTTTTTATGGATACTGCTCTTCTCATTGTGCTTCCTCGGCAATAAATTCTTCTGCCAAGCTTTGCAAGTTGTTGGGTCAGTGTAACCTCAATGATAGCAGACTTGAAATGAATATCAGCACGCAAGCAGAAAATTGTTGTTAAATAATCGAAAGCACTTGCAGAAAACTTATTTGAAATTAACACTCCAAAGAAAGATTTTGTTTGTATATTCATTCTCTTCAATGAATGACTTCTGCTGAACGAATCAACTCTGTTTTTTATAGTTTTCCTCACAAATCGAAACTATCGTCGTATGTTCTAGAAAAAAATTCCGAACTCTAACCCTAATGGAGCTTTAGCAAGATTCTAGAATATTCCTGGTCCTTCGTTTTTATCAACAAAATCGATCAATTTAACCCAAAGTTTTTTGACCTGGCATTCTTTCAAGGAACAATAAAGAAGGTTGTGATTTTTTTTTTTCACAATGCAGCTTTAGCTTTAAAATAAGACTTCAAACTTTCAAAACTTAATAGCTGTTAATAAAAACAATAAACCTTAAAACTTAATTTAAGCCACACCATGACTTAATCCCATTTTTAAATGGAATCTGAATCATTTCTATAACTTGATTGATCTGATATTCATTAATATGAAAAAAAACTGTTGAGGAAATAGTTGTAATGGCTTGATGACTAATCCTTGTAATATACAAAGTTATATAAAAATGCATCTTTGGTAAAATAATTTCCGTTTGAGTGCATTTCGTAAAGCAAATGGAGATAGATTTTTTGATAGTTCTATCCATCTTGGACTAGTGATAAGCTGTCGGCTTAGGGACTGGAGAGTTCTAGGTTCGAAACCTGACTTCAATGAAGCCCTGCTGTAGAAAACGAGATTATATCAAATATTTCTGTTGCTCTGTTGGTAACAGCTGCAAATAGCTGATTATGTTTTTAGAAGTATAAAGTGATGCGTTTTTGATACTTTCAATCTGATTTGGTATTGATAAACCCACACTTGCTATGTAAGTGGGCCTTGTGCACATAATATAGTCAGGTCAAATATCTTTCTACTAGTGTGAGCAGACCTTTAAAGATGGGGTGTCTACTCACGTGTTATCCTTATCAATTATACAAGTTTAAAAATACGAGATCCATCTCAAAATAGTTTTGGGATTGCTTTAAAACATGGCTTTAATGTAACTAAATCCAATTCTGATAGAGCTCGAAAACGCTAATATTTCATGAACAAACAAATATCTCCCAAGGTGTTTCGAAACAATGCTAAAAACCTACCTTGAAATTCACTGATAACTTAAGCAATATCAGTAACTTGGAATTGCCAAGAGTAATTCGATTTTAGAGTACGTTATTTTGAGTTTTGGAGTGATTGTCTTTAATCTTGTTTGTAAGTATTAGAAAATAATACAAACTAAACAATAACTTCAAAATCTCTTCCCACTTAACCAAGTTCTATCATTTAAATAATCTTTTCAATTAATATTTCTGATCAACATCTGGGAAGAAAACTTTAATCCTAAAAGATTATTTTCCATTTATTAATATCCACCTGGTATAAACGTCTCTTAAAAACTGCTCATCTCATTGATGTGCATGATTAATGTCAATAAGAATAAAATGTTGAGGTAGGTAAAATGAATTGGCAAAGGCAGTTGAACAGTGATGTGGTTAATAATGAAAGGTCAATCAATCAGATAAAGTACTGCATCTTGAAGATGAGAGCGTATGTTTCACTTTGGTTAAATTGGAGCAAAATTCATGCAATGACACTGCCCATTGAAATGGTTACTAATTAAGGTTTATCTATTTCGGGCGCATGTTTCCCACTCAGATGCGATGAATTGGGGTTAATTTAGGATGAAATTGCAAAATGTGATGAATACTAATGAGTGTTAATTAATTTCTGGCGTATGTTTACCATTCAGATGAGTGAAATTTTAATTTTGCATTAATTTGCCGAATGTGATAGTTACTAATTAATGTTTTATCAATTTCGGGCACTTGTTTCCCCCACAGATGCGTTAAATTGGAGTTAATTTTGGATTAAATCGCAAAATGTAATGGTTATTAACGAATGTTTATTAATTATGGCACATTTCCCATTCAGATGCGTTTTAATTGGAGTTAATTTAGATTAAACTGCAGAATGGTTACTAATGAATGTTATTTAATTGAGAGAGAAGTACCGCATCGTATAAATGAGACAGCACAACCACTTGTGAAAAAATTCTCTTTAAAACACCTTTAAAATTTGTTTCATAATTGGAAATATAGAATCTTATAATTAATTTTTTTCGCTCGTTTTCTGATTTGTTAAAGCAACGAAATTTTATTCATTAATTTATTCTATCTGAAATTATATTCTTCCAATTTTTATAGAATTTGATCTTTGGATTTAAGTTTAATGGCATTTAATACTTTGGATTTCTCTTCCAGTGATACTAAGTAACATTAATTTAAAAATAAATACATTTCAAGTTTTCATGATATTTATAACATTGAATCCAAAACTAAAAAATTTAAATAAAAAACGAATTTGTATCTTTTAAAGTACAATGTACAAATGTGTTTCTAAAAAATAAATAAAAACTCAATTTTAAATCTTGAATAAAATTTAATTAAAATATTAAATGCATAATCTTTATTAGCATAAACTAACACAAACTTTTATGATAAATTAAAAAATATTTATAATAAAGATTTTAATAATTTGTACAACCGAAAAGTATTTGAATGATAAGATGACGATAAGCACCTACCGCGTACACATTGTCCTCATCTTTCTCCCAAGGGACGCAGTACTTGGGATAAGTGGTGCAGAACTCAGATCGGTTATCAAACCAGCCACAATCGTCCGGTATCGAAGTACACAAAGCCTTCCTTCGGATCCTACAAAAAAGTGCTTGTGGTAAGCTCTTATCGATTGTCTCATTTCAAAGTACAGCAACAGTTAAGAAGATAAAATTGGCCCTTTCTATAAATAAAAGTTTCATTTAGCGTCTGGCCGTAAATGAGAATGAGAATGAGAAGCTCATACGCCTTCCATCGGATTCTGTAAAAAACTATTGGTTAGCTCTTATTGATTGTCTCATTTCAAAGGACACCAACAATTAAGAAGGTAAAATTGCTCCTTTCTGTAAATGAAAATTTCATTTAGCTTCCGGCTGTAAATGAGAATGAGAATGAGAAATTCATAAACCTTCCGTCGGATCCTGCAAAAGTGCTTGTGGTGAGCTCTTATCGATAGTCTCATTTTAAAGGACACCAACAATTAAGAAGGTATAAATTATCTTTTTCTGTAAATTAAAGTTTTATTTAGCATCCGACTGTAAATGAGAATGACAAGTTCATCCATTTTTTTGGCTGATTAATTATCAGCTTGATTTATCTTTATTAGCTGTTTATTTATGAGCTTCATTTTTTATTGACTGATTTTTTATCACCATTTTTTAATTTTTTATTCGAGGGGAGGGTGTTACAACAGCTGCACGAAGATTGTGTATTTATTTATTTTCATCGTCTTAAATCACCTATGGTGCTATTGGCGATAAGTAGTTTCAAACTAGCAATCTTCGGGTTTGTAGCCAGATAACATGACCACAAAATTTAATTGACGACCCAGTCTTGAGGATGTCATAAGCTAGATAATATGATTCCCTAGAAGAACCGGACATTACAGAAAGAGTCCTATGAACGTTGTGACTCGAAAAAACACCGAAATAAAAAAGGGAGATAAATAAAATAAATAAATATAGCTGATAAATACCAATGTAGCTATTTGGCGATAACTAGGCACAAACTCGTGATCTTAGAGTTCATAGCCAGATCAGATAACATGATCACAAGACTAAAAGTAGGTTCGTAGTCAGATAACATGATCACAAGACTAAAAGTGGGTTCGTAGTCAGATGACATGACCACAAGACGTAAAGTGATCACTTAAGCTTGAGGATGTAATCCGGTTTATAAAACTTCCACTTCAATTGTTTCATAAAGAATCAGGTGTTGTATAGTCAACGGGTAAAGGGTTTGTGACGGGTTGCATTGAGTGGGGATCAAACCTGGGACATTTTTGTTCGTAACCGCATAACATAATCGTTCGACAAAAGCGATCACTAGCGTCTAATGATTGTTACTTCTTCTTCTTGTATACAGCCGACCACCGCACAGCCACTGAATACAGCAGTATCGGCAGGATTTGTTGTGGTCGACTGCGGAATAAGTATTGCCCAACTTTACATTGACAGATCAGCCACACCAACATTCCTTTCGGGATAGTCAATAGCTGTCTTTCTTCTCACACTCCCAAACAGTTGGAATGAAACTATCCATCTTCATCATCGTATCCTTCAGGGTTTTGAGATGACCGGGTACCATCAGTACTGTACTTAAATCATTATTGACAATCTTCAGGTCCTTCCTTAACTCTGAGATCTCCATACATTCCATTAAATAGTGGTAAACCGTACCCATTTCTTCACAAATGCATTTATTTTCCTGCATTCTTCAAAATCTTTGGAAAACTGGCAGTTACTGGCTTATTAAGATATCACAACAGGTTAATTGTTATGTTATTGAGCAGAAATAAAAGTGAACGAGTAATCTGTACTAATATTATAAATGTGAAAGTTTGAATGGATGGATGTTTGTTACTCAATCACGCCAGAACGACTGAATGGAATTGGGTGAAATTTAGCTCAAAGATAGATTGTAGCCAAGAATAGAGCATAGGCTACTTTTTATTACGGTTCTTTGAGTGGTTCATTTTTTATTAACTAAAAACTAATTTCCATGCCAAAAAGCTGAGGCCAAATCCCACCAAAGATGAGTAAGGCTCCAGTTTTTTTTCCCAACAGAGTTGAAATTGAGAGTTAGCAGAATTTCGGACAATTATTTCAAACGATTCTATTAATTTTCTTTGTATTTGATGTATTTAAAATCAAATGTTGTTCATGAATCGATCTTTCCGATTAATGAATCGGAAAGATCGATTCATTAACAGCATTTAAGTACTTTTAAATTAAAAGAAAACAGAAACAGAAGAATTTCTTATCTGCATCGGGTTACCCCAACTGAAGTAGGAAACTCAGACATTTGCGTTACGCCAATTGGCGTTGAAAGTTCGCCCGTGATTGCAGACAACTGTGTTTTCATTTAAATTAAAATTTTAAAAATTATGTATATAATGTTGTTTAGCTTTCTCAATCGTGATTCATAAATAAAATAGTTTTGACCGAACTTGATTTGCTGTTTTGATTTATTTTTGGTATACAATGTAAATAAATTGTTTATACATTAGCTGTGTGTTTTTGTTATTAAAATGTATTTATGTTATATGTTTTTCGTATGTGCTTCTACTTTTAAATGTATCGTTTTTAGGTTAGGTTTGATTTTTTTTTATTTGTCACTATTTGATAGTTTTTCGTACATGTACTTCAAAATTTCCACACGAACAGAGTCACGGGTGATAGCTAGTAGAGAATAATAAAGGAAGACGGCTCCACCTGTTCGCATTGCAGAAGGACACCGCCGGCAATACCACTGAGTCCGGGTTCTCCACGTTTATGTCCACCATGGTTGGGTACGCCCGGTACAGTTCCAGGAATTCCGAAGTCTGGTACAAGAAGCCGCAGGTGCACCCGATGAACACGAGGATTTTGACGACTTTTCGCCAAGGCGTGCGAGTGGCGATAATAACAGGAAACCCTAGGAAACAAGTCGCAAAAAAGAGTTTACAAGGATTTAAGGTATCCGACAAAAAAAGTCGGATACCTTAAAGTCACATGAATTTAAGGTATCCGATTACGTTCGAAGGAAAAATTTTGAAAAATTGGATTTTTTTTTAAAACTATTTAAACCAAAGGTTTTTAGACGTATTGTCAATTATAATACGAAATACTATGAATAAAACAAAATTGTTTGGAAATGTAATATATTTTGAGAAATAGGAAAATTTGTAGTAAATTTTAATGACATTTAACCCAAACGGGTAACACTGTACACAAAATGGCAAAGCAGCAATCCTATTTTTCTTTGCTCACAAGTTATAGAATATTGCAGCATACTATAAGTTTACTACGAGCTCAGTGGACGAATGGTCAAAGCCCGCGATCCAAACCCGGAATTTGCTTCGATGCTCGCCATGGCTGTTACACCCATGGGATGATTTTTAGTTTGTCTCCTTAGTTATTGTTTCCTTATGTTCTCTAACAGTCTAGACCTTTCTTTGTTATGCAAGTTAGTTGTTTCTCGAATATTCCGTTCATGTATAAAAGCTGATACCCACTCGTCGTGGGCAACTTCTGCACCTCGTAAAGTTGCAAGTCGCTCCTTTCCTTCAATAAACTTGCTTGTTAGTTGAAAGCTGACGATGTATTTATTTAAATCTACGTGACAAGAATACGATGAATGAAATGAACCAAACTCTAAGAAAACTCTTGAGAATCAAAGAAGTTATGGGTAAAAATATACCTATGTATATGCATTAGTTTCCATAAATTCACAATTTAACTCTTTTATAATCGCCTATAAATGAAAAATTATTTCGTCAACACTAAAACTTTTGGTTCCTTTCATTGCCCCTATTATTTAAAACACAAGCTAACATTTTTATGTAAATACCTCTATTAGGTTTTGAGATACCAGGTTAAAGGTACAGAAATTTTATAAAAATTAAACTTTTGAGAAAATTGAAGTGAAAAAAAGAAGATTTAACTGAAAAAATGGGAATAATGTTCCTGGAATCTAAATAGATCTTGGTTTGCTTCGAGATGAAGAATCATTCTTTGAATGTTCTTCCTGAATCCTTGGGAAGAGGAACCAAACTCGTTCTAGTTCGGATGTAGACATGTTCATGTGAGAGGAAGAAATCAGCATGCATTCTGTTGCGTAGTGGATCGGCGATGATTAGAGACAGGGAGTGAAGATTAAAAGTCCCAATCTTTTTTTTTATTTTATATATTTATCAAAATACAATTTATAAATTATTTGTTAACTAAACGATAAAATGCTGTGATTAATTTAACTAACACCAGCGGGTGACCGAGCTCCGCTCGGAG
>JAPMOQ010047599.1:108722-126717 GCA_026543055.1 Argiope trifasciata | reverse complement strand
GTGATCTTACAGTTCATAGGAAGATGACATGACCACAAGATTAAAAATGATTACTGAGTCTTGAGGATATTATCTGGCTTATAAAGCTTCCACTATGGATGAATTAAATTTTATTTAAACATTAAGATAACTAAATTTCTTAAATTAAAATACAAAATATTTAAAAGATTTGAGCATAAAAGGCAACAAAAGAATACAATCTCTAGTACATAAGTATGTTTTGGAAAAAGATTAAGTCTTTACTAACCATGATATGAACTGTACTTTTATTTCACTACTGAATTACTGATTTTTAGCTATTCTTAATATCATTCCTTTATGCAGTACCTCATTCTTCATTAAGCAATGCTTTCACATAGGATAAATTGCAATTTTCTAAAGTAATTGGTTTAAAAATATAACTCTGAGTGTCGAGACTTTGACATATTTTGTCGACAATTATACCCAGTATATTTCATAAAACAATTAATAATACTCTCATAACTTATATCATATTTTAAAAATAGAAAGATAATGAAACAATTTAAAAAATATTATTCTGTCAGCAAAAACCAACAGTGATAGAAATTGCAAAATTCAATAGCCAGTAATGAGGAAATAATAAAGAAAAATATTACATTAACAGCTAAAGAAATCTTAAGTGAAAATTAATGCAATTCTAATATAAAATGTACTTAAAAAATTATAACAGTTTAAAAGATTTAATCAACAGCAAGATGAAATATATCAAATATATCTTGCAGAATTAAAATAAAGAGCTATATGAAAATAAAAATTATTATTTAATGGTAAAGAAATAACAAGAAAAAATTAAACTCATCATCTGATCCAAGTGATTTTGCATTGATACAGGTGCAAAGCTTTTGTAAAAAAAAATTATTACAATGAGGGAGATAAGAGGGGAAAATTAAACAATAGAAAATTCTATAAATAGTAAACAATGTTTGCAGTTTTGTGAAACCACAAACTTTTCCTCATTCTTTGCAAACATAATATGTGAACTGAAAAAAAATATCGTTGAAAGACAATAAATTTATTATCTGCCCCCCCCCCCCCTAATAACTGCTTTTGTTTCATTATCTTTGTTTACACTCTAATTTTTCTTTAGGACACTTTGTGCTATAATATGTCGTAAATAGTACAAATCATCTTCATCTCTTTCTTACTATCATGATCAATTCTAGTACTTTGCATCAATTCAAAATAATAATCGTGCATTATAATGTTCAAAATAATGTTTGGGCATATTTCACCATCCTGCCCAATCACCTGATTTAATGTAATCACATGACTCAATGCAATCATGTAACGTGAGTTGTTGATGCATTTATTGCTGTTCTGTTCAGTTTTGTTGTAATAAAAGTTTGTTTCTAACACAGCGTGGTTAATTTTGAAGATGGTAAATAAAATGGATGCAATGTGAAGAGTAACTAATATAGTTTGTCAATGTGTTGTGTGAGGAGTTAAAAATTTGATATATAAATACTACGAAGATAATTATGACAAAGAGAGAGAGAGAAAAAAAAGATGTTTTCACCAGGTATTGACAAAATTCCTTACTCCCTCTTCTCTTTATTAATAGTATTAATTTTTGTAATACAAAAATAGCTAGCAAGTGTTTTGAAGAAAAAAAAAAAAAAAAAAAAGAGTATCTCACCTGTGAAGCTTTGAAATGCATCTTCAACATTTTCCCAATATTTTGTGTGTGAGAGAGATCCAATGCAGAATCTACTTCATCTAGAATATATATTGGAGCAGGACTAAACAGCAACAGAGCCAGAATGAGAGATAAAGCAACAAGAGACCTAGATAATAAAAAAATTTAACGATAAATAATTTCACTTTTCAAGTGCAGTACAATATCTTAATTCCTCAAAAAGCAATCAAGAGTGATAGAAAGGATTGGAATAACAGACAATTTAGTCAGACAATTTAAAATAAAGGACTAAGACCTCAAGATGATGTCACAATGGCTATTTTAACAGAAAACAACAACAAAAAATGATAAGAAGAATTCTAAACAACATAATTAAAAATAATAATTAGTTTCAATACTTATGGATATTTTATATTAATGAAAATCCAGAAAACCAGTTATTAAACACTGCATTGCAATATCCAAATAAACAAAAAGATAAATTTTGTACAGTTAACAGAACATTAACCTAAAGAGAAAATTAAGTTTAATAAAGAGCTATGTCATGAAGAGTGATGCTTTCTTTTTTAAATCTAGGTTTGTAAATCAAAATGAAACCAGCAAGGAAATGGAAAATAGAAATACTGAAACAGAACATATTTCTACCACAATAAAAAAAAAATTAACAGAAATTAAACATTTGGTATAGTAATGAAAGTAAAAAATTAAAAAAAAAAAATTGGAATTTATCAAATTTTAAAACATAAAAGATATTGTTAAGTTGATATTTTAACCAAAAATAAATAAATGAATAAATAAAAATGTAATGAAAGACACTTTATATAATATCCCTATACTAAAATTGATTGGTTATATATTTTTCCATTACTTTAAGAAAATAAGATTACAAAATATTTAACAATATTAAAATTCTTTTATAATGGTATTGGTTATAAAAAATATTTTTTAACCTTTTTACATCTCATTGCATAGAAGTATCAACAACTTCCATATATTCTTTTGGCATTAATATATTGTAAAGACTAAATAATAATAAATTCATTTGGTAGCTACAGGAGAGAGGACAATGGAATCCACTTAAATATTAATATCAAATTACTCACCTTTGACCTCCACTTAATTCAGTAAGAGATTCTTTCCAAATATCGCCAAATGCAACTTTAAACTCGAGTCCTTCAAGGACAGTTTTTCCTGGCTGGGGCACAAGCTTTGCCTTTGAACCAGGCAACAAGGTTTGAAATATAGAACCAAAATCCTACATATAGAAGTCACAATTAATATCAAAATACATATTAGAAGAAAAAATATAAATATTATTGCTGTATTGGCTTGAAACTTTAGTCAAATTAGTAAACTGAATTTTAAAAAGTTGAACTAAAGTATCACCTACTCTGTTGACATTTTCGCAAGCACGTACAACAGCAACTTTTTTCTGTTCGTCCAATTCTTTTATGAGGTTTTCTATGGATGCTTTGTCATTCATCACAATGTTCTTTTTTGCAATTAGATTTTCATACTAAATAATAGAATATATATTAAATTAAACTAAATCTGGAGATACCAGGGCACAATTACAAAAAAATACAAACATACACAAACTAGAATTATTTTTTAAATTCCACTTTGTTTGTTTATGAGCATATATTACATACACAAATAAGGTTATTTGTGGTTGATGTCAGCTTTGGCATTAGTTGCAAGCAAGACGCTATGAACTCACAGCAGATTAACTTCAAGAACGGTATAAATTTTGAATGTCTTACTAATAGCTGATCTGTAAGGGCTAATCTAGTAATTTAAACATTCCAAATTAACAAAGTTTTTTGTGATTAAGAAATGGAGGATGAATGGCAATTATTAAAATGTGCTTTGACCCAGCAGACTAATGAAACTAAAGCAGAGACCAAAGAAATCTGGAGAAAACGTACTAAATTGATGGCTCACATACTCCAGGTTTCTTCTGGGTTTTTTTTTTCCCCTTATTACATCCAATTAACAAAAATTTATGACGATCTTTCCAATTTATTGTTTGAGGGAACAATAACATCAGTAGAATAAACATTTTCTTTGGATTTCCAAGGAGAATTAAGCACTTTTAAAGGACGTTCCCTTGGAATTAAGCACCTTTAAGATACTTAAACTTGATTTTCAAATTTAAGCACTTATCAAGTTACACACCCTGTCCTGTTTGTAGGATTTTGAGTTATCAACTGTAAATACTATATTCTGAATAATGCCAGAAGAGTATTCAAAAAGCAATTCCACAAGGATATGTTCTTAGAACAATCTCATTTCTTTTTATATCATTTGTTCATTATATTGTTAATGCAAATTTTACATATTAACGTTAATTATCAGCATTTTTTTTTTCTTGCAGCAGGAACTGAATGGCCAATTACAATCAGAATATTTTCAACCTTACATCACAAAGCATTAAGACTGATGAAATAGATGCAAATGTTATACTTTAAGCAAATTATGACAGAACCCTGAACCCCAGGTTCGTTAAAAGCATTTGAAAATTCTAGATATTTTAAACTAGCATTTAAAAAGCATATCATAAACCAAAATGAAATCACTTAAATTCTATAAATACTTATATCAATAGCAATTCATTATAGTCTAAAATATATAACCAAAATTACCATTTAATAAAAACATATAGCCTTCTTACAAGAAATAGAATAGACAAATTTCAAATAACATTGAAATTCTAAAATACATAATTATATTTAATAACAATCAAATATTTTCTGTTTTCAAAACACCATTTCAATTTCTTTTTGGTGGTGGTAGTGGTGGGTCCAATGCCACTTGGTCATACCAAGCCCAAATGAGCAGAACTATTTCTAATTAAGGCAGAGAAATGCGCCTTTCGTTGTTCACAAGCACCATTAAGATGAAAGGACGACTTTGCTCGAACACACACGACACAACCCTTTTTAGGGGGTGGTCAAACTCATTCATCCATTTGCAAGTCAGAATTCAGATCCAAATCAGAGACCGACTCAGTACCCCCAGTGGTATAATTTACTGTGGAGACTTGGAGGACATTGCAGTCACGATCTATTTAAATTGGCCCAACTGCCAAAATATTTTGCATATCAATTTAAAGAATCAAACATTTAATTCATAAAAGCATCTGATCTTTTATTTCAAAATTCTTTCAAAAATTATTGGAATACATAACATTTCTGAATGGCATAAACAGCAAATATTAAATGAACATTCATTTATATCAAATACACATTACCTGTTCTTCAACAGATGATAACATGTTTTGTGCTTTCGTATTCACATTCTTATGCAACCTTTCCTTCAGCTCTTCTAGTTCTTTCAGTTGAGGAATAGCAACTCTTGGGTTAAAGGAAGAAAAGTCAAATTCGGAATTTTTGTTACCAAAGAAATTTTTCTGTCCTTCAATCCACTTGTGTTTGTCCAAAAGATGTTTTAACTAAAATTTATTAAAATAAATAACTGTCTTAATCATATATATATATAGTTAAAAATATCAATAAAAAAATATTACATTGCCTTTCAACACACATTATTACCATGCTAAGTAGTTAATCGTAAGGTAAAATAAGAAGCTTTCCAATTGGAGAATATATATAAGAAAAAAAATATTGAAATTCATAAATTAGTAAATAAAATAAATATTAGATTATTATATTTATTTTATATAACTCTCAGTTACATGGTCAATCAAGTGATTCAATATACTTTAAGTATTTCTCATTTTTCTTTTTTTCTTATGTGTAAGTTTATTACCAATTAGTTAAAAATGTCAACAAAAAATGTTATATTGACTATCAACACACAGTATTACCATGCTAAGTAGTGCATCGTAAGGTAAAATAAGAAACTTGCCAATAAGAGAATTTATACAAGAAAAAAAAATATTGAAATTCATAAATTAGTAAATAAAATAATTAGATTATTATATTTATTGTATGTAACTCTCAGTTACATACAGTCAATCAAATGATTCAATATACTTTAAATATTTCTCGTTTTCATTTTTTTTCTTATGTGTGTGTTTTTTACAGACTTCATCTTTCTGATTTTATTTGGGATTTAAAATTCAATCTTTACCACAAATAGTTACGTATGTAATGAATTTTATATTATTATTTCAGAAAATTTCAATGCCTTAGATTTTTTTTTTCATTTTTTGGAAATCAAAAAAAAAAAAAAAAAAAAAAAGAAATATCCATTAACCTTTCTATTAGCCTCTGCACAACTATCACTAAAGTTCTTAATATCATGTTCCCACTGTTGCATCTGTAATTCTGTACTTTCAATTTTTTTGTTCATGGCCTCTTTTTCCTTATTTATCTTGCTGATTTCACTGCTATGAGACTTCAAGATTCCTTTCTGTGTTTTCAACTTCTCAGCAACACTGGCAACAATATCCTGTTCAAAACAAACACATAAACAATGATCAATTTCTTCAATACATAAATATACCATGCTCAATTAGCAGTTGATTAAATAATTTCATTATAAAATAACACACATATACTAGATTATTTTATTTGCTTTTAAAAAAATGCTATTGATGATAAGATCAAATTACATCAGATTATCTTATATTAAAAAAAATCAATGAAAAAAGGTGTTTTAACTTATATCGTCTTGAAGCATCATACATTTTTAATAATATGTAAAAGTTATTCTAAATTTCAGAAATCACGATGAATAACAAACATACCCTTCAACAGTGGTTACCCAGCCATCAGTAGTACTTCATACAGATATATTACATTTAATGCAATATTAACAAAGTATTGAAAAATAGGTATTACTAAAGGGTTTTAATTAACCACTTAACTGTTTTGCCCGAGTATCATACATGCACAGGTTTATCGAATTTTGATAGTTGTAAGCAACAAATAAACCATTCACAATGATTATAATTCAATATTAAAATATATTTGAGTACACAGATGTCAAATATTCAATAGAATCAAAATTGCACTTGAATCAAAATAAGAAAATATTTCCAAAATAGAAGGAGTCATCTTCTATTTCAGAATGATTTTTTTCGATTGTAAAGAAAATAAAACAGTTAAGGGGTTAAAACAAATATGTTCATATTTTTAAATTATTGAACAGGCCTTTCTTATTGACCAAATACATAAATGAAATATCCTTTTTTGATCAAATAAATTACTTGTTAGACATTTACAAATTATTTTTTATTAAATATAACAAAACTTCTGATTTTTTTTATGCCATCACTTTCAGTTTAATATCACAACAACCACTCATTTACATTTTTGAAAATGGGGAGAAACTTCAAAGTATTTGCATTCATGCTGAAATAAGATTTCACCCCCCCCACAATCATATATTTTTAAAGTTTCACTTTTTGAATTACCGAAGAAGGTGTAGGGAAGTCATACTTTCTGTGTTTCTAGTAGTTGTCCAAAAATTTTTTTTACTATATAGCTATAACTCCATAGTTTTCATCCAACAACCGCAGTTATTCGAGGATATGGATTAATACAAATATAAAGCCTCAATTGTAAAAAGATGTCAAAATATCTATATTAATATATAAATGTGAAAGTTTGCATGTTTGAACGGATGTTTGTTACTCAAACATGCCAGAACGGCTAAACAGAATTGGATGGAATTCAGCACAAAGAGCTAGATTACAGTCAAGAATAGAACATAGGCTACTTTTTATTCCGGTTCATTTTTTATTCATTAAAAACTAACTTTTGCACCAAAAATCTGAAGCCAAATATAATAAGGCTCCAATTTTTTTTCTTTTCCCCTCCAACAGAGTTGAGGTTAAGGTTGGTAGCATTTTGACCAATTATTTCAAATGATTCTAATTATTTACTTTGTGTTTGAAGTATTTAAAATCAAATGTTGTTAGTTAATCGATCTTTCGGATTCATTCCGAAGTACTTTTAAACTAAAAGAAAACAGAATAAAAAATTTCTAATCTGCACTGCGTTACCGTAGGAAAGTCAGACATGTGCGTTACGCCAACTGGTGTTAAAAGTTCACGCATTATTGTTGGCAACCGTGTTTTCATTTAAATTAAACGTTTAAAAAGTATGTGTATAATACTGATGTAGCTATCTTAATCTCGACCAATAAATAAAATGGATTTGACCTGACTTGATTTGCTATTTTGAGTATATAATGTAGATAAATTGCTTGTAGATTAGTTGTGTGTTTTTACTATTAAAATGCATTTATGTAATATATATTTCGTATATATTTATACTTTTAAATGTATTGTATTTAGGTTAGGTATAATTGTTTTTATTTCTTATTATTTGATAGTTTTTCGTACATATACATCAAAATTTCCACACGAACAGAGTCGCAGGTAATAGCTAGTTACTTATTATATGTGCCAAAACCAATGGAAGGCACCTGTTTTGCTATACTAATAACTATTTAAGTATACTTTATTCAAAATGCATTGTTTAAAATTTCCATATATCCCCACACCAAATTTTATCAAAACTTGGTAAAGGGGGAAAAATTTAAATCATGCCTTCTCCTTCCCTCTTTATTTATATTTGAAACAGCTCTATAAATGTGCATTTATTCACCAAGTGTAAGAGCAAAACTATGTGTCAGTCTCCGAAGATTAGTTTCTGATATAAATTTGAATAAGTATAAAATCTGATGTAATTTAAACCTTCATTATCCCAAATGCTGAATTATGAATTATTATTACTTTGCTTGCTAGTTCAGTTAAAAATGCTACTGAATAAAATAAAATAGTTTGAACTGATTAAAAAAATAAAACAAAAAGAAATGAGAGGTACAGAGACAAACTTCTTTTTGAAATTCAGGATATCAACAGTACATTATGTAAGAATATCAGCAAAATAAACAGTAAATTGGAGAAAGAACATTTTTAATACATCAAAAAATTATAAAAACAAATAATTTAATGTTATTCTTTAAGGGGGAAAAATAAACAGAATAATGAGAACATGATATATTACCTCTGTATAAAAACATGATATATTACCTCTGTATTGGATTAAAAAAAATTTTAAAGAATGTAAAAGAGGGAAATATCATCATTTCAATGCTTAATGTATTTTTTACAACTGAGCTGATTGGTTGTAAAAAATTAAATTGCTTCTGAAAATTCAAAAAAAAAAAAAAAAGAAAGAAAGAAAGAAAGAAAAAAATATTATTTGTGTAGTAAATTTAATTTTTCATTAGTATAGTAAATCCCTTTTTTAACTGAAATTATAATAAATAAATAAAATAATAGCATGTAAATCATCCATGATGCCCTTGAAGCGAAAGATAATTGTTTTAATGAAAATGAATGAATCATTAATAACGATTGGAACCTCTAAAGTTTGTGTTTGTAATATCGTTACCTACATAATTACGGTTTGCCAATTCCTTAAGTACAATAACATTAGTAATATAGAAGTTAAAAATTTTACCTTAATGTCACAGATTAATTTATGGAAGCCCACAGAACCTATCTAAAGAAAAGATGATGAGTTATAATTTTCTTATGGTTTTTAGATAAATGTAGAATTTCTATGAGGATGCCTTAACAATAAAACCATGAAATAGAAGCTTTTGTCAGTTCTATGCAGTAAGAATCTAGAATTAACTTTGTCTTGCAGTGTTTTATCTTTTTTTTTTTATTTTATAATATTTAGATAAATTATATAAAACAATCTAACAAAATTCATTCTCATCCTAAACTTCCAAAGGGCAATTTAAATTTATTTTACTTTTCACAAAGCTTAATGTGAAAGTGGTGACATTAAGCTTTCCACGAAGCTTAATGCGAAGTGGTGACATTAAGCTTTCCACGAAGCTTAATGTGAAAGTGGCGACAATAAGCTTTTCACGAAGCTTAGTGTCACCCATTTTACAATCAAACTGAAGAAGGAATTTGAAGAGGGTGATTGATTAATCCATAATATTATTTGACATGACCTGACTCCATGTAAGGGATAGAAGCAATGACTCTCCATATTTTATCAAAAATACATCCTTATTCCACAACGAACAACATCTTACACCTTGTTGTTGGGAGCTACACTGCATGTAATCCATCATTCTCCCTGAGAGACGGGAATACTGAGTCATGTTAGTCTCAAAGCCATTTTACGAATAATGGAGATGAAATGCACCTCACATTTTTGCACACTTTCTCCAAAAACATTAGGATTGACATTTGTTGTTTGGTGAATGGGCCCTTCATTATACGAACTGTGGAGTAATCAATTCTATAGCTCATATTCTAACTCAATGTCCTAATTTTACTTCCGATTGTTTAACTCACTTTCATGTGTCTATTTTAAATTTACGAGACCTAGTGGGTGAGAAACCTCACTCACTTTTAAACTTTTTAAAGCTATTGATATTTATCATAGCATTTAACATTTGAGTTTTACTTTTATTCTTGTCCCAAATCATTTTAAATCACAAATCTCAACTTCTAACATTTTTAGAATACATCCCTCTTCCATTTACACATGTTATATTGAAATAATTGAAAAATCCTTGTGGATAGAGCAGCTTGTCCCAAATTGAACTTTGTGCCAATAAAACAAACCATACCATACCTACCAAAAGAATCAGGACAATCACTATAGATTTTATTCAGATAACACTGTTTTGTACTTCTTAAGGTAGGTGACAATACTTAAAAGTAAATTTTGTTGAAATTATGAGTTTATATATAGTTATGAAATTATATATATATATATATATAATAAAATCTCCAGAATTTTATTGCTTAGTCTATTTTTTGGGAAGTTTTATAGACTCTTATATTAACATTTATATTACACTTTACATGCTCTTTTCAAAAATTTAAATTAATGCTTTTTCTTTTCTTTCAAATCTGGTACAATAATTTATCAATACATTTTACAGTTCCTGAACTAGAGAATAATAATCCACCTATTTAGATGCTAATCTTTTATAAATGTTTCAGAACCCCACAATGTGGAAAAAATTTTTAAATTACTCATTGGTTGAATCCTAATATTCAAAGAATTGATAGAAATATGACTAATGTTTCAGCTCAGACACTAAATAATAAATTTCTTGAGTCATCTGTATCATTTTAAGCTAATTATTTAATAAATCTCCAATGCAAAAATATTTGGTATCTAATTTAAGCCATAATTTTATTTTAAATTAAATAAAGATTGAATTTCTATTTAATGGCTTCATTATGAAACTATATATTTTGCAGCTTTGTGAAATTATGATAGCAATTCGCAGTGGCCTGGTGGTAATGTCAAGCCTTCAGAATCAGATGATTTCAGGTTTGTGACTTGATTCCACCGAAGAGGTCAAATAATAATGTTTGTATAAACTGATACATTTTTCAGCTATTTTACTTTGGTATAAACTGATACATTTTTAAACTGATACATGTTTTGGTATAAACTGATACATTTTTCAGCTATTTTACTTTCAGTGAAAGTATTTCTGATAAATTCTTGAGTGCTTTCAAGGATGGATTGGGAACAAAAAGTTTTATCACCCATGAAAATTCAGTTTTAAATTATTGTTCTTGAACTAAAAAGTTCGAAATCAATTTCTTTTGGGATATTCAATTGGACGTTTTCAGATTTGACATGTTGTTTGTTACTGTATTCCTTTTATCCAATATCAATGATAACACTTCTGAAATGGCAAGCAGTTTTATACATTTTCCTCTTTGAGCAGGACTATCAAGAGCCTGTTTTCTCGTATTATTTAGGCTTTTCATTTTCTTGTAAAGTGAGCAAATTCAATAAAATGGAACTCGAACTCATTCAGTAAAATCAGGACTAATTTTTTTTTTTAAATCTTGTTCAATTCATATTAAATATGGATTTTGAGCAGCTCATTGTTTTAAAAACATTCTTCAAACTAATTTGAACAAGTTCACATTTCCTCAAATATCTTTGGCAAAACACCACTCAGCTGCTTCAGTAAATCGAATGTTCTGCCAAAGGAATGAATCATATTTTTTCATGCAGTAGTAGAAGTTTGGTCCAAGCTCATTAAATGCAATAGGAATGACATGGGGGGAAAAAAAAAAGAGGAGCAAATAGAAAGGAAATAGGAGAAAAAATGCAAGCTTTGGCATTATAAAATCGCAAATGCTGTCATTTCGCTTTTGGAAGCTATGAATATAATCTTTTATTTTGATGTTTAAAGACTGGCTAGTTAGTTAGCTTATTTTAACGTCCAGTTGTAAAGAAAAATTAGACCTATTTTGGGACGGAACTCATAATTTTGACCCATCGTCAGATGACGAGAATGACACATGAGCTGGGCCCCCCTCTCTACACCAAAGGAAGGACATCTGGCCAAACAATAGATCACCTTACACGACAGTTCTTCAGTGGAATCGAGCCTCGAACCCAAAACCCTCCGGTTTCAAAGCCCAGACCTTACCACCAGGATTTATAGGCCCTCCTTAGATTAGCATTTATTGGTTGGTTAGGGGGGGGGATGTACTTGAAATTCTCTGCATTTTCAATACTTTTATAAAAAATTTCAAAGCATAGTACAGTAATGCTTCTTTATTATTACTACTTTTGCTTGTTTTCAAAATAACTTTCAATAATTCAAATGAAAAGTCAAAACAACTATTTATGTTGATTATATAAATTAGCAATATAAGAGAAAACGAAACTAATTACGGAAACTGAACTAAAAACTATTTCGGATTTGAACAAGACTAAAACAAGGGAACAAGGCTGGAGATATATAGATGATTTACTTCTAATAAACGTAGATAATCCTAATGTAGTTATTAATTGTTACCCAAAAGATTTAGTTTCAACTAAAACAAACGAAGATCAAAATAAAGCTAACTATCTTGATTTAAATATAGAAATATCTAATGAAAAAACTTTAATAGGGATGATTTTAACTTTAAAATAATAAAACTTAGTAATTACCATTCAAATTTAAACTCTAAAATTTTCAAAAACCAAATATTTTCACAATTTAACAGAATTAAAAAAATTTGTAACAATAAGATTTCTTACATTACAGCAACTAATAATCTACTCAAAAACTTAAATACTAATGAATTTCCAAAAAACTTTTGCAATATAGAATCATTAATTAAAAAACAATTGTATAAATTCTAACTAAATAACTAGTTTTACTCAAAAGATGGCGCTCCTAGGGTTCTTTTTGATGACGTTGTATATGACCGAACAATTACAGATATAGAATTACACTTTTTATTATGTTCGTTCTCAGTTAGTGTTTAAAGAAGCATTTTTAGCTTGGTGAGTGTTTTTTCTACCTTTTTATTCTTGTGATTGTCAGGTTTACTGTGATTTTTATTGGATTTCAGTTTGACTTATTTTATAAAGTCTATTTTAAAATATGTGATATGTAAGACTTTAATTTAGTTAGTAGTCTCTGTACATTCTTGTATTGACAAATTTGATTTTATGGTTTCATGTTTTTTTGGTTGCTGTGATTTTGACTTACCATTGTTCAAATTTGATGTCTTTTCATGTGTGATACTAATTTATCTCCAAAACCTCAATATTCTGGGATTTTCGGGTCACGAGGGGTCAATTTCTTGACGAAAGTCAGACCCTTCACAGAAAAAATCCCTGGTTTGAATCCCTTTCTGAGGGTGACCCTGGAGAAAGTCCTCAGACCAGATTCTTTATTAATTTGGATTCCTATGCAATAATTGTTTCAATCATACTACTAACATTGATATTTAGTCTTGTTCGAATCCGAAATAGTTTTTGGTTCAGTTTCCGTAATTAGTTTCGTTTTCTTTTATATTGCTAATTTATGTGATTCATCAGTATTTTAGTAGTAGCTGCATTCGCGCACACTAAATACTATGATTGCCTTTTAAATTTTGAATTTAAATTTTAGTCTTGTACGAATCCGAAATAATTTTTGGTTAATTTTCCATAATTAGTTTCGTTTTCTCTTATATTGCTAATTTATGTGATTCATCAGTATTTTAGTTGTAGCTGCATTCGTGCACACAAAATACTATGATTGCCTTTTAAATTTTAAATTTAAATTTTAGTCTTGTTCGAATCCGAAATAGTTTTTGGTTCAGTTTCCATAATTAGTATCGTTTTCTCTTATATTGCTAATTTATGTTGATTATATGTATTTCAAAAAATAGCCTTTCATTTCAGCTTTGCCAAAAACTATCATTTCTTATTTAGATTTTAACATGCAGATTAACTTGTTAACTTCTTTTCCATGGTCTATAAGACAGCTATTAATGATATTAGTTAATGATATAAAAAATTCTATTAATCAAATAGTAACTACCAGATCCATCCTTCTAATTATATTGTATAATAATTTTACCATATTTTGTGCAACTTGCAATAATTTATGCACACAGGCCAGTATAAGAAATGAGAAATCTGCAATAAGTAAATAATTATATCTTCAATTATAACATTTAGTGAAGAGAAAGTAAATAGATTTGGAAATTTTTAATGTTTTTAAACTTTTTATTCCTATCCAGGCTGTACCAATATTTTCTTGCAACAAAAAGAAATTATTCAAAAACATTAAATTAATCATCTTTCATAAAACATTAAAGGTGTCAATTCTAAATCAGTATTAAATAATACCTTTATTTCTTTACGTTCTTCTTCTACTTTTTTTAGACGATTTTCACATTCTTCAAGGGCTTTGGAACTTGCTTCGATTTGTTCTTCACATGCAGGAAGGCTCTCAGTAATATTTTCAATTTCCATTTTTAAGGCATCTACTTCCTGAAATGGAATTAAAATTGTTAATTAATAAAGCTCACAAGGAATGCAGAGTGTTATTCATAGTTATGATTATGCTATTAATTCATTAAAGGAAGCAAAAAAAGCTTTATATTTTAATCTCTACAACATTGTTTCATTTATTTTTAAATCATTTAAAACATTTTCAATTAATTTTTTAACCTTATTATTCCTATTAAATATATAAGATAATGTGTTTCAGCACTTTGTTGCTATATAAGCAATTGGTGGAAATATTTTACGATATTAATCGATCTTTCAGAGCAGTTAATAAATTTCTTTAAATTGTTTAATTCACTTTTTAATAACATTTTATTATATAAAACCATCCATACATTATGTAGATGGCACTTTTAAGTATGGTTTTAATCATTAATTAGTTTTATTTTAAAAGTAATTATAAAAACAAATAATTTGAAAAGAAAATAATGGTTGAAAATTTTAATAGGGTGCACGTTTCTAAATATCCCAGTTTTTCCTGCAGTACATTTGGATAAATATACAATTTAACCAATTACAGCCATTTTAATTTACAGCATAGATTTCCATAAATTTCTATTAAATTTTAATAAAAACAGATGGAAACGAAAACTAAGACATAAAAATATATTAAAAAGAATATTTTTGAATTCATTTTATTATTTCGAAAATAAACCAGAAAAGAAAAAATTCCGATGTCATTTTGGGTGGGGTATAAGGTATTAACCAAGGGTGAAAGATGATTTAAGTAAATGAAAAGAATATGTTTCTCATTCTTTCATATTACTCTAGAATGCAATAAAACATTTTCTACAGGCCTCCAAGTTTAGTGAAATCTGCTAAACACTGAAAGAGCAGTCTAAAGTCACCACACATATCTAGTGGGGTGAAATGGGATCTACCCCTTCCCCCATCAGAAGGAAAGTAAAAGCACTTAGATTTAAAAACAAACAAAAAAATCCCTTTAGATGCCTTTATTAAAGGACCAACAAGAGAAGTCATTAATGCTTTTTTAATTTAGCTACGCACATTTGGAGAAAGATTGTGTTTGCCACAATTACGTGGCAGCAGAGTTGCACAGTGTATTAAATGACACAGAAATAATGATGCCTTCAAAAGAAATCTCTTTATTTAAAAAAACAACTGTTCATCATCAATTCAGTTTATTGTGCCTAACGATAATTTAACAAACAGGAAAAATAATATACTCCGAGCAGATAACACATGCCTTCAAATATTAAATTAACAGAATTTAAGTCGAGAGAGTTAACTATCCGAGGATACTATTAACAGAGTTATATCAATGACACCATTCTATATAGATCTACCTATTAAAAGAGTGCATGAAAGCCTGAACATCCTTTTTAAATATCAAACATACCGGAAGTCACCGCCTACCCGACGACTTCCGATCACGTGATCAATAACACGTCATGAAAATTACGTGACGATTTGCATAAAGGGGGATGAGACAATTTATACTTTTTGGTTAACAGATTGAACCTGCGATTTCCAGTTTCAAGTCCAGTAACTTAACCATTTGGCAAAACGTACACCTCTGTCTATTGGCTGTTACTGGCACCACAATATTCCCCTACCAGTGAGTCTGTAGAGATGAATAATTATTTATAGCACCAAGTGTTATGGCGAGCAAAGAGAATGCTTTGGTACCGCCAAGCGTTACAACGAGTGAAGAAAGTTGCTGCTGCATCAAGTGAGTCTGACGACTTTATGTTGATTGCAGGTAGGTGTAGCCTCGACAGTTGATTGAACGTTCATAGTCCAAGGTCACCAAATGTGGAGAAAGATCGAACCTGCGATGTTTGGTTTGAAGTCCAGTAACTTAACCATTCGGCAAAAGCATATGCTGATGTCCATTGGCTGTTACTGGCTTATTAAGTTGTCACCACACACATACCTAATCAATTATGAATAAGCTCACTACTCCTAAAGTAATACACAAACAATTCAATAAGCTGACATGTGAGTGACTAAACATCACCATGATGTTCTCACAAATTGAATGTCGCTTTTCCAAACCCAGAATTTTATACTATTCTGTCACACAAGTCAGAGAATTTAAGATGGTCAAGAAACTTAAAATTCCCTTTATTTTTTACGTTCTTGTAAAAATTCTGCAATTTTCATGTTTTTAAGAAAATTTTCAAATTTTTATGCATGTTCCACATTTTGGCAACCTTATATGTACAACTATATAATTAAAGCCTAGAAGTTCATAACTGGACACTACCATAAGTAAAATCAAACACGACTTTTTCAAAATATAAAATTTTGAAAGAAGGATGTTACTTTAAATAAGACAGACACATTAATTTTCAAAACTATCACTTTAAGAATAGTAAAAATTCATTCTTCATACAAGAGATTCATTATTAATGAAGTTTATAAAAGTATGATGTGATATTTTTAGAAATTCTTTAGTTGATTCTATTTTGCAGCACAATAATAAATAACATATATCTTACAGCTTGAAAGGCATTAAATTTCTCCACAGAAACCCTGGCTTTTTTTCTAGCTTCTGCAACAGCCGCTTCAGCTTCTTTAACCTTGCTTTCTCTAGTGGATTTCGAAGACTTAACTTCCAATTCCTTTAACAGCTTTTCAGCACTTTTCTGTTTCTCTTTGGAACTCGACAAATTTTTAACCTGCTCCTCTGAAATTGTGCAAAATAGAATAAATTGTTGGTATCATAAAAATTAAAAAGAAAGAATTTTGGACTTTTTTTATATATAATTTCTAAACTATCATTAACAACTGCATCAACTGTTTTTTTTTTCATGTATCAGCTGCATCTGATGCAGAAATAAAACTTTTCTTTTTTTGAAAAGATATATATATGATGGTAATCTTCAACCATCGTTCATACATAATACGTTTTACACTTTGTATTAAGAGAAGTAGAATTCTTACATATATCATTAGTTTATTTTAATATCATGCATATGCTATTGTATTAAGCACTTGCGGTGACCACTGCTCACTAACCATCTAAAAATAATTGACAAGACCAAAAAAATCGGGCAGTCAATTCTGATCGCACAAATTTTTATTTTACATGATAGCATATGATCCTGAATATGTCATAACAAAACACTTGTCTACTACTACTCTCTAATTAAATAATCTATACTAATATTATAAATGTGAAAGTTAAGATGTTTGGATGGGCGGATGTTTCTTACACAATCACATCAGAACGGCTGAACAGAATTGAGTGAAATTTAGTACAAATTAGTGATTAATAATTTACAATAAAATACTATACATCCATCACAGGTAAATACTGTTTCAAATAAACACTTTCCTTTCTACTTTTACAAAAAAGATTTTAGCACTGAAATTTGAAGCAATATCTAAGCATAATAATTTAATACAAATAATCATATTCAGAAAATCCTGCAGGCGTTAGTAGAATATCATAGTCAAATAATAAATTTTTCTCCAATTTATATACTTTTAAAATAAAGCATGCGTTCACAACTATTACGTATCATTTCACATTATAAATATCATATACACCAGCGGGGGACCGAGCTCCGCTCGGAGAAAACAGGTATCGAAGCTAACTCGAAGA
>JAPMOQ010047599.1:80041-108322 GCA_026543055.1 Argiope trifasciata | reverse complement strand
TCATCATACCTAGGATATATAAATACATACATAATTAAAGCTGAAATTCATTTATAAAGCAATTCTAGTTCTTTTCAGAGAATATTTATTTGCTTCTTGGATAGTTTTTTTAATATTTTTACTTTTAGTTATTTTAACGTCCCAATGTAAAGCAACACTAGGGCTATTAAGGGACAGACTCGTCATTTTAAACCCAGGTAAGATGATGCAGACGTCACCTGAGCTGCCAGCCCCTTTCCACACCACACCAACGGGAGGACATTTGGCCTGACAAATTTAATGTGCAAGAGACCCCCTCACATGATGGTTCTTTGGTGGAATCAAGTCTCAAACCTGAAACTCTGCAGTTCCAAAGTCGAGACTGTATCACCAGCCATCACGGCCTCTTGCTTCTTGCATAAGATAAAATACTAATATAGGTATTCATAATAGCTTATATTTAAAAATTTTATATATCTCTCGTGGCAACTATATATAGGTATTCATAATAGTTTATTTTAAATAAATTTAAAAATTTTATATATATTTTGTGGTAACTGAAAATGGCATCAAGTCATTGAAACTGGAAATTATAGATATTCTCTTTTTAAATACACAATATATTATGTGGTTTGAATTTTTAGATTAAATTATTTATTGTTGCTTTCCTAGACACAGCAATAATTTACATACAGTGAAGATTATTCCTTTGTTAAATAACTTGAAGACACAAGTTGTCTTCATTGGAGTTGATTAAATAACATAACAATTTAAGGTACACAGATACTCCATAGTGTAGAGTGTCTAGAAAACAGCACTGTGGTTTTTTTCGGAAGAGAGAGAGCCAAAATCACACTCCCCACCATCCGAAGGTCAAGTTCGCTTCTGCTGAAACATATGTATACAAAAAAGCAGCAACAGAGAGACCACATGAATGTTTACATGATTGGCAGCTAGCTCCCCCAGGAAGATCACATGGTCCACTGAATTCTTAACAGATAAAATGAGGTGATCTGATTGGTCTGCCATTACATCACAATATAATATCTGATGTAAAAGATGCTATTGCATAGTTTTGTTTTTGTTCCTTTCTTGTATTGGTGTTTGTCTCTGTGCTTCGTATTGATAAAAAAAATTTAATTTGTAAAAAATGGGCATATCTTATTATAATAGCCAGGCATAAGATATTTGTAGAGTAAAAAATATGTTAATTTTCCCCACTCATAAATAATTCATAAGGCAGAGTAAAAATCAGTAAAATTTATTAATAAATTAAGCTGTAAGCATAAAAATAATTCTTAATATTGATTTGAACAACATTTTATAGCTTATTCAAATTATAGTAAATTTTCTGAAAATGTCTCAAACTAACAAAAAAAAAATTGCCACAGACCACAACGAAACTCAAAATGCTGAAATTATTCTGAACAATTAAATGTAAAATGTACTTATACAACACAGCAATTTTAAAATAGTTTTCTATGAAAAAAAAAAAAAAAAAAACATAAATTACAAATAGTATATAGATGCATATCCTTTTTTAACCCTTTCACGGGCCATTTATTTCTGTTGAATTTCTTCTCCATTTTTATGTTTCATCAACAGTTAAACAAAAGCATTTAAGGAAATATATTTTATTTAACTGAATTTTATGTCATTATTAAACTTTCAGGGTACTGAAAGTTTAATGATGACATGACAGGGTACTGAAAGTTTAATGATGACATTTTTAATGTAAGTTTTTACTGTAAATGGTTCAATGGAAAATACAATTTCCCATAGAACCATTTACAGTAAATAAAAATGATTATTTGGCATGAAAAGATGAGAAGCATGTTGCAATGCCCAAGAGTGTATCACTTTCTGTACATATGTAGGAGGCCCTTTTCTTTTCTTTTTTCTTCTTCTTTTACCTCTTTGTATTATGCATATGTGTATTTTGCAAGATCATATAAGTGAGAAGTAATCTTCCAAAGGCCCATGAAAGGGTTAAATATTTCTTTGAAATTAGAAAAAATACAAACTGCTATAAACATAATATTAAAAATCATTTCATACCTTTGTTTCAGTTTCCTGATGTTTTGTATTTCTACACGTAGATTATTTAACTGTTGTTGCTTCTCCTCAACGGCTATCTTTAGTTTAGGTATATGAACAACTTCAGCCAATATATTTGGTTTATTACTTCTGGATCCTTTTTTAAAAAGAACATATTAAATACATTTTCCATAATTATTTAAGATTTCAACAAAAATACAATTGAGATAACTATACAACAGTACAGCATACATTGGAAAATAATTTAGAGCAGATATAAAATAAAAACAAATTCAAATGCTGCATTTTTGTTATATTATTACATTTTGAATAATTAATTGTGCAATAGATTGAATCTGATTCAGTTCTGTTTGATGAACAAAAAACATTCCAACACAGTTTTCAATAATGAGTAGAAATTCATAAAAGATTTCTTATTATACAATTGCATTCGACTACATAATAAATGAATACTTCTTTCATTGGTAACAGCAGAATATAAAGCCTAATTTAATTACAAATTACCAGGAAAATTTCTGAGCAACCCAAATCATACAAATTTTAAACATTAAAAGTGAAAATGAAAAAAAAAAAATTACCTCCAGACAATGTACCAGAAGGGTCGAAGATTTCACCATCCAAGGTAACTGATTTTTTGCGGATATGAGAGAAGGTTACAGCTTTGGCAGTATCCATAGACGGGCATACAAACACATCACCAAATGTATATTTCATAGCAGGTTCCACATGTTTTGGATAATTAACACGAGACAATGCAACACTAACATTACTTTTTCCCACCTATAAAAACAAAATGTTTTTACAGAATCAAATTAGTTACAAAAATAAAAGTCTTGAGATAAATTTGGCCTAATTAGTAAATTGTATATATTTATTAAAAAAGAGATCCACACAATGACGATTAGAGAATAACTTGAAATTAATTTAAACGTGATTTACATCTTGTAACCGGAATAAAAAATTAAATTAATTATAAAACACACTTATCGAATGACGCACATCTACTTTGTTTGCCAAAACTACGTGGCAGCCGAGTTGCACAGTGTGTTAATTGACACAAAAATAATGCCTTCAGAAGAAATGACTTTTTATTTCAAAAAGTGTTCATCATGAGTTTAATTTATCATGCATAAAGATAATTTAACAAAAAGAAAAAATAAATCATATACTCCGAGCAGATAACACATGCCTTCTAACATTAATTTAGAGTTTAAGTCCAGAGAGCTAACCCATCACAGCATTCTATTAAGAGAGTTTAAGCTCTGGCAGCATTATATACAGAGAGCATGCATCAAAGCCAGAACTTCTTGTTAAATATCAAACATACCGGAAGTCACTGCCTACCCGACGACTTCCAATCACGTGATCAAAACATAACGACATGGAAAATTGCATTACAGATCTAACAAATACATTTCCCTTTGATATTATAGTAGACAGCATTAAACGTAATAAATAATCTGCAAATCAATACAGAAAAATTTTCCAACTATTACCATTCTCAGATGTAACAAATGAATCATTAAATATTTATAATTTTTTTATGGAAACAAAATTCTATTCATCTCTAGATCTATAAGAGGAGGAGTAATAACAATACTTCCATTTAAAAAAATACTAATGATAACAAATAATTGCCCATTACTATTTTAGTAGACAGCATTAAACATAATAAATCTGCAAATCAATGTATGAAAATCCATATAGAAAATTTCCCAATTATTGCCACTGCTGGAAGTAGCAAATGAGACATTAAATATTTATATATATTTTTTTTTATGGAAACCAAATTCCATTCATCTCTAGATCTACAAGAGGAGGAGTAATAACGCCATTTAAAATAATGCAAATGATAACTAATAAGCTAACTGATGATTGATTTCCTGAAAAAGAAATAATAGCTTTCCAAATAAGGGGGTGTTCTTTTTATAAATTTGTGATTACCATACCTTAACATTCCTTTTGTTGTTACTAAACAATGTATCATACCAAAAGGAATTTTACTAATATCTAGTTAAAACAACATCATAAAGATGAGCATGCAATACTTATATGAACTGGAAACAGCTATTATTTCTTTTTTCCCCAATGTCAATAGATTTTATATTAATGTTATTATTAATTCAATATGAATAGTAAAAAACTGACCATATTTTCAGCCTCGTGAAGCAATCTATTTTCGATCACATTTGACATAACTTTATTGAGGGGAATCATTGTACATCTTCTCATCAACTGTCCTTTAGACAATATCAGTTTGCCAACATCTTCATCATCCACAATAATATTATATAGCTGTAAATGAGAAACCAAACATTGTTTGAGTAAATATGAAGAGCAATGAAAAAAAATTATAAGAAAACAATGAAAAAAAGTTATTTTATTATAAACATGTGCAGTGATATGCCATGGCAGTATTATCCCCTAGAATACAATCATGAAACCAAGAAATATACAAAGTAAACTGTGATTACGATGCCATTTTTAAAACACTAAAAAAGTGTAAATATTAGAATTCTGAAAAAGCAATAAAAGTCATTTCAATTTAAAACATAAAAACACTGAATATCATTTCAATTCATTAAAACAGTTACGGCAGCAACAAAATTCACTTACTATCATTTGTACAAGATGCTCAACAGAAGCATCTTATACATAGTTTAAAATATTTAAATTCATGTATATTGCAATTATATTTGCTGAATTTATTTATTTCTCTGAAATTCATACTAGAAGAGATAGTAATCCCATTTCATAAACCTGGAAAACTACCAGGGAGTAAATACATGATTTCAGATAACTCAGAATAATACATATTCCAAATATCCATTAAATTCTTAGAAATTTGTATGAATGTGAACCTCAGGCATGTATAATACAACAATCAATTTTTTAAAGGTTTTGAGGATAACTTTTTGAAATAATATGAAATATAAACAGCATTCCCCACACATGCAGAGAGCATTAAGTTCCAAGAATTTCATTTCATATTTTTTTTAATTAACTGAAGGCTTAATTTTCCATATATATGGCATATATATAACCAAATTTTTTATCACTACGCTCAACATTTTCACAGAATTATAATTAATAATTCATGATACCAAAAGCAGTAAACCTATTTAAAAGGCATTGAACTATTTAAAAATAATTCAATGCTTTTGGGAAGATATTTGTCTAAGAGCTTTTTAATAATCCTGCATAAAATCATATTATAAACACACTAAAGATTACAAAAGAAAATTATGCAGAAACTAACAGTGTAGCAATTACATAACTCTTATCTTCTCTTTTGGATACCAGATGGCAATGCCAGATAGGCTATCCCATATGCCATCCCATAATGCATTGCGAGTGTAATTAGAATGAGATGCAATACTGTACTAATAAGCTGCACATATGAATGTCTTGTTTGTTCCGTGTGTGAATGTGGCTATTCAAAAAATGTTCCTGAAATCATAGGTCCTGTTGCTTCCTGCACTGATCATAATAATCTAGATTACACCACAATGGGTAAAAATAAATTTGGTTAATCTGTTTATTCTTTTGTTGAAAATATAATAACGGAGGCTTCTCAATTCAAGCTTCAAGTATTACATTAAAACATTAAGTATGAACATTCGCAGGTATCAAAATTCCAAGAACTATTAACACGTTTAGCTAACGATTTTTAAGAATCTTGGTATGAAATTACCAATGTAAAAACTTTACATCTATTTTTATTAAATGAGATGATAATTTTTCAGAGTCTGACACAGCAATTACATTGTCAAAAATATATTGCATTTTTATATAATGTAAACTCTTTTCAAATCATATTTGTTCTAGAATTCTAAAAAAATACGTCTAATACTACAAAAATTATCAATGAGATCTTAAAGCAGCATATTTGTTGATGAGAACATCTATCTGTACGTAACACATTTTCAAACAATTTTAAATTTTCAAAGACCACCTCATTTGAAAATGTAAATAATGAACATGAGATTCAATTAAAAATTTAATTTTCGTAATTATATAATTTCTGTGAAGAATTAGTGAAATGATTTTCTTCTCTTTATGATGAAATATTTTCCTTATAAATAAACTTTGCAATTTCGTTTGTAGTTATATTTCTGAAAGCTCCCATAAGCACTCTTTAAATGGAAATTATATTTGATCATTTCTTGAGAATTAAAAAAAAAAATACCAATTATAGCAACAAACAAAACAATTTGTGCATATTCAACTTTGCTAGTAATTGAATCATTTCGTCAGGTTAAATTGTATCAAAGAAGAGGAATGTTTAAGTTGTAGATATAAAACAAAAAAAACAAAAAAAAACTTCTTTAAAAACATATTTGAAAACAATAAAACAGCACTGGTAACTATTTTCCTCTTAAACATATAAAAAAAATACATAAAATGGATAACACTTGATTTTGTATCAACAATTTAAAAAAATGTGGCTTGGGAATCATGATTCAGTTTTGATTGCTGCCAATGTTTAAATTTGAATAATAAATATAAATAACAAAAAAAAATGAAACATTTTATATGCTGGCCTTACTTTTGAGCCGGCTATCAGTCCTAAACAATAAGCTTCTTCAGTATCTTTCACTTCCATTTGCAAACAAAGAGGACCATGGACTTTTTTCCGATCAAAATTTTTAACAGGGTCCACATATTCAAATGAAAGTAGAGGAAATCTATAGAAAAATATAGTTTATATGTAAAAGTCAGTGAAAAGTAAATTACAAAATATTGTAGAATAATAATTTTGAAACTTTATTTCTTCTTAAGCCACAAATAACAGAAAAAAAGATACAAAAAAATATGAATAGACCAAGATTATTCTTAAATACATAAATAAACTTGCTACCTAATAAACCATTTATAAGAGAGCTGTCAAAAACAATAGGAACACAAATTATATAACTAAATAAAAATTGATTTGTGAGTTGCTCTAATTTTTTTTAGTACTTATACTAATTAGATTTCCAAAATAGTAGAACTTATTCTAATTACTATTCAAAACTAAAATCAGAAGTTTTATTAACCTTATTAGTTGCATTTTAAATATAATTTTAGTATTTTTATATAAGCATCAACAGTTTCACAATATATAAAACTGTCGTGATAGTAATGGCATTTGGTTATGCTTTGGGATAAAAATTTATACTTGGATATATGTCAATGACTATCTGAAATTTCACAAACTTCCTTTTAATACAACATTAGCAAGAAATAGCCAAATCTAACCAAATAACAAAAATTTATTTTAATATAATATTTTGATGACCATTTATTTCCTAAAATGTCTTCAGAATATTTAATCAATAGGCTTAATTATAAGATACAGCAAAGGATTTAATACATTAAAAAAGTATAATGAAAATATAATGATTAAGTTTCAATTTCAAGCAGTCTTAAATACCAATTCAATGAATATCTACAAAACATATTTTGAAAACGAAACAAAGAGCCAAACTTTATTTTCATCAAATAAGTTGAATTGCTAATATAAATAACATATATTTACCTTGCATATACATGGTCAATTTCTTCTTGATGTTTAGAAATTTCAGCACTTATTTTATTTTCTTCTCCAAGAAGTTCTTGATATTTGCTTTCTTGGTAATTTAATTTTGCAATTTCAGCCTAATATAAGTAGTGTTTTGTGTCAGTATTTAAAAAGTAATGAAATGATGTAATATTAACAAAAATAATATTAAGTTGGAAACTATGAAACGTGCATTGAATGACAGTATAACTCAACAGTAAATGCCCGTTTCACGGTTTCCAACCTAATACTAAACTAAATTAAATATACAAAGTAGAAATATAGTATGACTGTATTTCTATTTTACATATAATATAACTTGTTTCAACTTACTTGTAGTTTCTTAACTTCATTATTCAAGCTTTGAAGCATAGCTTGATCCTTAGTGTAACTTGCATCAACTTTCTTATTTTCAGCTTCTTTCTTTGCTATTTCAGCTTTTGTGTGTTTTATGGACATCTCAAGTTGCTTTGCTTCGGTTTCAGCAGTCTTTTTATCCTTCCCAGCAGCTGAAAAACAGACATTTACCATAAGCTTTTATCCATTACAAAAATTCGCATCAACAAATTGAACTGTGATTTTTACCCATCTGCTGCAACATAGGATTGAAAATTGGAGATTAAGAACACTGTTGAAAATATACCAAAAGTTGCTCAGTATTAGGTATATACAAGTTCTTTAAGTATTACTGCAAATACTTCTAGGGATTCATTTGTGATTTTGCTGATCAATATAATTAACAGCACTTTAGTAATGAACAACAAAGACTTTTATTAAACACAAAAGCACCCAACAAACAAAGGACAACAACAAATGCAGCCAAGACAAGCACAGGCAAAGATACCACTAATAGTTAATAGTAGCCCACAAGTAGTAAAAACCCACATAATAATAGTAGGCAGAAGTAGTAGAAACAACTAAAACACACAAAGCTTCCAGACAAAATTCAGGAGGAAATCGGTAATTTCACGCTATGGTTTCTCCATATGCCTGCAATTCTCTGCATCTTTGCTTTAGTTGTAACCAACAGTCAGTTAACTACTACACGCTACTTCATACACAAATTGATGCTACTTCTACAATAAACTAGGAGTCAACACACAGCTCAGTTCAGTAATTGCTTAAGCAACACAAAAGGCTTGCTCTTCTCCGAACTGGTCCACTTATTCACCGTAGGCTTTACATGATTGAAAGAGCAACAACAAAGCTGATTGTAGTTGATTGTCTTTTCAGTAATAAAGCCATGCTAGGAAGCAACATTACAGATTTGTAACAGTATTTATAGAAATTTCTTCATAACACATCTTGAGCCATGTGATTCTAAAACAATAGTCAATAAAATGATGAAGAAAGTTAAATAATTCAGAAGAGACATTATTTAGGTAGTTTTTAAAACTAAGACTACCAATAATAGCGTAAACTAACCATACCAATAAAGAAATATAAATCCAGATGTGGAGTTAAACAGCATAAGTTCATAAATAGATAAAAGTTTAGTAATCCATGCATGCAAAATGGTTTAAAAGAAAAACTAGTACCAAAGTCATGGAGATGATACAAAATCTAATTGGGACAAGCTCAAGGATTCCAAGATTATTATTTTGTGAAATATTTTAAAGAAAATTTGCCAGTCCTGCTTATTTATCTATGATTTTAAAAAGCGTGAAGTGCTTTAGAATTGAAATGCTTCTATTTGAAATATCATTGATAAAGCTTGGATTAAAAGTTATAGGGGTATAAACAAATGCAAATGTGATTAAAAGGTTGATTAAGAAGATTTAATTTGATGGCAGTGGTAGAATTATAGCTAAAATTAGGAATGTAAATTTCTTTGAGGGGGAGATTTTATTTAATAAATATACATGCTCTGTAAAAAGGTAAAGAATAAGATTGACATCCATGATTTTTATAAAATTGGGAAGAATGAATTTTTGTCTTTTAACCGTCTACTTCTTTTTATAATAAAACAAGAAGTTGGATTGATTGTGCTCATCTATAAAAATTCAGAGATAGTAGATTTTTGTCAGCCAGATCATTCCAATAGCAAATGACAAAACCTCATTCAAAGGAAACTTTATTTAGAATCAGTTTTAGTGGGGATCCTTTTCACTAGTAGAATGATTAAATCTGTTCATTTATAGAATCCAGATAAAGGGTCACAGATGCGAGTCTCATTATTTCAAATAGATCCCTCATGTCTTTAAGAGAGAACGTCAAAATATCTTAACAATGACAAACTTTTTTTTTTTCTATTACATAGGGACTCTTTAGATCTTCAATAAACCATCAACCCTTATCATTAAGTGTTTAATTCAGTTGGATGTCAGCTGGTGTTAGCAGCAAATTGATTACAATTGATGTGTTCAGGAGGGGTCAGCTATAAACATGCATCATTAACAGACACTCTCACAATCCAGCGGAGGCCATTGGGGAAGCAATGCTCAGCAGCTATTGGATGATAGGGAAATCAAGTTCACCAATGAAAAATCAGAGACAAAGATCTGGAAGAAATAAAATGAGGTATTGTTTAGAAAGAAAAGGCAGGAGAACAAAGAGAAGAGTTAAAGTTTGAAAGTGGTATTTTTGGTTTTGTGAGAAGTTTAGTTTAGCTATTTTAGCGTCCCATTGTAAAGCAACACGAAAATGACACCTGAATTGGTACCCCCCTCTCCATACCACGCCAGCAGGAAGATGTTAGGCCTGACAGATTTAACATACAGGAGACTTTTTCATACAACAGTTCTTCGGTGGAATCGAGTCTCGAACCTGAAACCCTCCAATTCAGAATTCTTACCACCAGGCCACTGTGGCCCTTGATTTTGTGAGAAGTTCCATGTGATTCAGGTTTCCGTGATAGGTTCCACCCTAAAAAGATCAATGGAATTTCGAAGTGGTCCCTGGATTAGTTGCTTAACTCAACAGCCTCTTAGCGCTTTTGTTTTGGTGCCTATTCTCCTATTTGACCAAGGAAATATTTAATGATTAAGCTTTCAACAGTTGTGTGAATTTTGTAAACAATATTAATCTAGATGAGAACATATTCTTTTTGTGTGTATATATAATATTGTGTATATATATATATATATATATAAGGCTGCAAATAAGAGAATTGTTTTGAGATGTTACATCAGATGATTGGTTTGAGAAGTATTACATTAGAGAAAATTATCCCAAAAGAAAAATCTTTTCTAAAAGTAAAACTATATGGCATTGTCACATTATCTCATAGTTCCCCAATGTTATTCCTTTTGGCACTTGTCTCTACTCTCACTTTTGATATCTACTCTCTACATGATCACTTTTGATCTCTACTCTGTTTGATCTCTTTCGATCTCTACTGTCTTATTTGATCAGTCAGAAACAAGATATTACAATCCCAAATAAAGTACCTAATTTAATTCCTACCTAAATTCAGAAATTTATACATACCTATGATCTGAGCAGCAAGACTAGCTTCCTCTCCATCATCACCAACTCCAGCAGTGACTGCATGGAAATGATTTTCAGCAGCAGTTACTGCATCATTATCTTTGTCGCAGGTGGCTTGTAAAGCTCCAAGCTTCTTCAAAGAATTAGTCAATTCTTTTTGCTTTTGGGCTAGAGATGTTTTTTCCTAAAGGAAAACAAAATTATGAAATTCAAAATACAAAACATTACATATTAATTTTTTTTACTGCAACTAGAATACATAATCTGTGATTTTATTATTTTTACTGTCAAATATAAGCTAGAATTGAAATCAAAATAGTTGTATAGTACTGGAAGGAATAGTTGGAAGGATAACAACAGAGTATTTTATTATGATTCGTTCTTTTATCAAAATACGAGTTATGTGCATAAATGTTACATATAAAATAAACTTTGATTAATGAGAAATGCTTAGTTTATTGCATGTTTATTTATTCCGAGAATAAATTCTTAGCTACTGAATGAAAAAAAAATCCTTTTCCATGATTCTAATCATTTCTATTTGAAATTCTACAAATGCTTTAGTTTTCATTTTTCAGTTTCTTACAGCAATAAACAATAAAAAAAGATCAAACATCCCTCATTTTACAAATCATGAATTTGTAAAATGAGGGATAATTTATGAATATAACAATGGCACTGATCATTTTTGAAAATATCTAGTTTTCCCCTATATAAATAAATAGCTAGATAAAAATATTATAAATTACAATGGAAAAAGTAAATGATATTAATGTTTATAATAAATTTAAAAAAAAATTATCAGTAACATCAATTATTTTCATATATTGTTCTTCAAGTTTTTGGAATGCAGAGGCTCCAATGTATCATCACCAACTGACACTGAATCACTATATTGATAATAGATTCACATCAGATTGATCAGAATTTGCATAGTATTACAGAAAATAAATCTAAATTCTGCACATATAATGAAAACAAGTAAATATGTGTGTATCTAAAAATTGCCAATAAAAGCACTTTTCCAAAAGCTATCATTCATTTAAGCACAAAAATAATAGAAAAACCTAGTTGCTAATGTCATCAATCAACAGAAGGACATCTTACATGATAAATGATATTAATTATAATCAATGAGTGATTGTGCAATCAGCCCTTGATAGATGATTAATTTCAATTAGACAAAAATTCTAACGACTGTGTCTGACTGATAAAGGTTCAATTGAACTAAGTTCTTGCAGCTGATACTGCCAACTAATTAATGAATATTTGCTAGACAGACAGAAAAAAATATTCCAATAAATGCAAAGTTTACCATGCAACCTAAATGAAGATGGAGCTGTCATTTTATTAAAATGGGCAAATATTCCTCAAAAATAATTACAAATTGTGACCCAATCTTTATTTACTAGTTATTATACGGGTCTCTGTTCCCATAGAAATTTTGATGTACAAATACAAAAAACTATCAAATAATAACAAGTAAAACAAAGTTAAACCTAATCTAAAAATGATATATTTAAAAGTATAAGCATATATGAAAAATATATAACATAAAAACAGTCTAATAACAAAAACTAATGTAAAAAAATTATTTACATTCTATACTCAAAATAAAACATAATAGCAAATCAAATCCTGTCAAATCCATTTTATGTATTGATTGAGATTGAGATAGCTACAACAGTTTTGTCACAATCACATATGAACTTTCAATGCCAGCATAACGCAAATACTTGACTTTCCTATGCCAGTTGGGGTAACACAATGCAGATTAGAACTTTTTTATTTCCTTTATTCTGTTCTCTTTTAGTTTAAAAGTACTTCAGAATGAATTTGAAAGATCGATTCATGAACAACATTTGATTTTAAATACATCAAATACAAAGAAAATAAACAGAATCATTTGAAATAATCAGCCGAAATTCTGCTAAGTCTAACATAAATACTGTTGGGGGTAAAAATGAAGTCTTACTCATCTTCGGTGGGATTTAGCCTCAGCTTTTGGGGGTGAAAGTTAGTCTTTAATGAATAAAATATGAACCACTCAATGAACCAGAATAAAAAGTAGCCTATGCTCTGTTCCTGACTCTAATCTATCTTTGTGTTAAATTTCACCCAATTCTGTTCAGCCGTTCTGCCGTGATTGAGTAACAAACATTTGTCCATCCAAGCTTTCATGTTTATATATTAGTATAAATTGATGTGTTAAATATTTTAATAATTTGGTTAACTCCCAAGTATCAAATTAGAGAAAATTATCTAAAAAAAAAGATGCTAAAATGAGAAAATTAAATTATTATATGATTAAGAAAAAAAAATCTTTTTAAAAAGTAAAACTATATGACATTATCACATTATCTCACGCTTCTTTTGGCACTTGTCACAGACAAGCCCACTGACAAAGTCAAGGAATTAAAGCCAAGAGAATGTATCGTTTTAGTAGTGCCATCTAGGGTCAAGAGTACAACTTAGCTATTTAGGCATAACAACCCTTTTTAAGGGGTTAGACATTCAATCATGCATTTCATTTACTCATTCAGATTGTAATTTAGACCTGAATAAGAAAATAATCACCTCTGAAACAGTATACAGATTGATATTATCTCCACATGGAGGATTTTGGGGCAACGACAGATTTATATGTTCACCAACCACCACTTGTATGGTGAGTCTTCAATTAGTGGGGTTCAAACTGTCAAACCAAGGGATGCAAATCCAATGCTCTATTAACCAGTTTACATTAACACATTAAAGGCGGGAGTCGTAGTATTACAATTTGATACGCATTACCTAGCATACTTCCGTCAAGATCCCCTGCCCTCAATGTGTTAAATATGCAATAAAATCATAGTATTTTGATAGAAAGCAAGAAATGCAAAGAAATTAAATTTACGTCATTTAAATTCTTGATTAATTCAGTCTGTTTCTTCTTCTCTTCATTGAAAGCATTTTTCAAATTCCTCAACTTGGTATCAATCTTGGTTTCAATAACTTGTTTGTCTTTTAACTCATTTTCAATGTCTTCAAGTTTATTCCCACATTCCTGCAAAAATTTTCAAAACATTTACAACTACATAAATTCACAACACTACAGATGAACAATCATAAATAATACGAGATGTAAACAAATATATCACCTCATCAATCTGTTTTTCGATTTCTTTTATTTTCTTTTCTGCCTCTGCAACCTCTTTTTTCCACTCGGCAACCAATTTCTTTTGCTCTTCATAACTATTTTGAAGTTTTTGTTTTTCTTCAGCAGATTTTTGAACTAATTCCTAAATAGAGTTTTGAAAAAAGACAACTGAGTAATTTTTCTTAATACTTAAATACTAAATAAAAAATTGAAGTTCTTGGAATTAATAATTTAAAAGACTTTTATAGGAAAATAAATGAAATATTTCTAGTAAAAATTTTTAAAAAGCTAATTATATGAATATATAAATTGGCCACATACTTTTTTTAAAGCAAAAATTTTAAAGGGTATATATGCACCGAAGAGCCATTACATTATGACCATCCTCCATCTATGAGATTGGGCTCGCCCAGGAGCAGAACCACTGCGAGTGTGTGGTTGATATTGGAGTATATAAAACGGGTATGCAGTATAAACGACATAACGGGAAAAGCAGCAGACATAAGCGATTAGCGACATAATGGGAAAAGCAGCGGATTTATCAGACTTTGATAAAGGTCAAATCGTTATGGCTCGGCGACTTGGAACATCAATATCAGAAACTGCGTGTTTAGTGGGCTGTTCACGTGCAGTTGTTGTGAGCACATATCAAAGGTGGTGCAGGGATGGTGAAACGGCAAATCGCCGGCCAAAAGTGCGTCGTCCACGCCGCATTGATTCCAGAAGAGAGTGGAGATTGCTACACATTGTTCATCGTGACCGAAGGGCTACAACAGCCGAAATCACCACACTACAACAGTGGTAACCCAGGCAGTGTTTTTCAACACACTGAGCAGCATACATTGCTGCGTATGGGCCTATGCTGAAGGAGGCCGAAGCATGTTCCTGCACTAACGGAACATCATCGCCAGATGCGTCTGCTATGGGACAAGAAACATCGGAACTAAACACGAGAGGATTGGAAGAAGGTTGCATGGTCCGACGAATCACGTTTTCTGGTCCATTTTCTTGACGTGTGTGTGAGAATACGCTGATTTCCAAATGAGTCCCTTGCTCCCGGATGCACAGTTGGACGGAGACAAGACGGTGGTGAGGGTATTATGGTGTGGGCAATGTTTTCATGGAGCACACTAGGACCCATAATCCCTATAGAACAATCCTTGACGTCTGGAAGGTACATGAACATGGTTGCAGACCAGGTTCACCAATTCATGGCAACAGTATTTCCTGCGGGGGATGGAATGAAACAACAGGATAATGCACCATGTCATAAGGGTCGAATCGCCATGGATTGGTTTGAGGAACATTCCAGTGACTTTCAAGCCATGTCTTGGCCCCCAAACTCACCTGACATTAATCCAATAGAGAATTTGTGGTCCTACTTGGAAAACCAAATTCGTGCTGCCACGCTACCCCCTCGCAATGTGAGGGAATTGCAGAACCAGTTGGTGTGCGCTTGGTACCAGATACCTCAGACTAACTATCAGCACCTTGTGGAATCAATGCCATGGCGGGTGAGAGCAATTTTGAGGGCTAAAGGTGGTCCTACATGTTATTAGCAGGATGGTCATAGTGTAATGGCTCTTCGGTGTATATTTATACCTCAATTTTTAAAATTGGGACATATTGTATTAAAGTAGGAATTAATATTTAATGCAACAAAAATGTTAGAATTTCAGGCAAAAGCTTTATGTCAAAAAAAATGATACAAATGGATAAATTAAAAACTATATATATTTTTTAATGACAATGTATTTACAACAGACAAAAATCAAGGGATGCAATTTCCACATGAAAATTAACAAATTGCAGCTTTACAAAGAACAAGAAAGAATCACTTAGGTGATAAAATATAGATAATTAATATAAATGGGGCTGTCATTCATATTTGGGAAAAAAATTCCTGTACATATGTTCAAGAAACGAGGAAATGCTCGAATAGCACTCATATGCGAGTTATAATGCAATATGGTTTTGAGGAGTGGAAAAGAAGCAACAACTTAACATTATTCAAAATAGCATATTAAAAGGTTTATTTTGTTTTGTACATGGCAAAGATCAAGAATAATGAGATGCATCTTACATAACAACACAAGCCCAAAGTGGCAAAAAAAAACATTTTTTGATGATTTTACTAAGAGAATTTGATAGCAATATATAGAATATAGAGAATTAATACAAACAGGGCTGCCAGTCTCATTTGGAAAAAACATTCCTGTGCCCAAAGAAGAGGAGGCAAAGAAAAAAAGAGAAAGAGGCAAAAAGAAAATTAATGATTTTACGAAGAGAATCTGATAGCAATATACAGATTCAGGTGTTAAGGGATTTTAATCCCTTCAATAAATCGGATTGCAATAGTCATAAGTTTTCTACAGCCCATATTAACGAAGAAAAAAAGTGGTGTATGGATCAGAAAATAAGACAATACGTTCCGTATTGTTTTTAAAAAGAAAAACAACCAAGTAATGTTTCTTAAGGTATAAATACTAAATAAAAATCCATGTTCTTGGTATCAACAAATTAAAAGATTTTAATTGGATACTAAATAAAATATTTCTAATGAAAAAATTATTCAAGTAACAGTTTCAGATAAAAATTGGAAAATTAAATATCATAATCAATATTTTAAAAATTAATTAGCATATTCACAATAAAGTAATATTGCATATTACCATTTAAAATAAGTAAAAAGATATTTCATAAATTTCTTGATTTGGTTTTCATAAATTAACAGCATTTAGATTTTTAATTAAAAGCAGCACAATACCCAGTATTGTTCAGTCATTGCAATAAGAAACAATTTTAAATTTAAAAATAACTTTTAAAATTTTTAAAACAGTGTTTGAAAGATAAATAAGTGAATGCTCCTATTGAAAATGTGGATAGTATGAAACAAAAATAGAAATGGAAATTTGCTTCTTAAAACAAATATGCTTCTTTTATAATTCCTTATTCTTAATTTTAATATTGCCATAAAAATATACAGTTGAATGACTTGATGTAACAAGGAAATTAGTTTGAATTTTATTACATAAAAAAGGTATTGTTACAATATTATACAAATAGTATAAAAGATTGAATCTTTAAAAAATTTAAATTAGGGTGAAAAAAAGATTTGGAAATGAGACTGGTATCACTAATAATGCAATTTTTAAAAAATGAGATGACGTAAAAACATTTTAGTAAAATCCCAGGAAAAATTTTTTTGTTTAATTCTGTAATTATTTTTTCTTTTTTACTCAACTTTAACAGTACATGAAGTAATTTAATTAAATTGGACAGTAACTATAGATTTGATATGGAATGAACTCTTGCAGCACTTTAAATTTATTAATATTGCTCTATAAGTTTATTAATTAAGTATCTAATTCTTTTCCATACTAAGTGTGCCTTCAAATTATAAGTTTACCCACTGTATTTTCTGGACATCAATTTAGTGAATAAATCATTAGCAAGTTTTATAATGTTTCATATTGCTTTAAACTATCAAAATTAAAAATTATTTTTCTGTTCAAAACTTCAAAAAATGTATTTGAAAGGGAGGGAATACTTGAATAAAGAGGATAAGGGTGACTTAACTCTGTAGAAACATACACGATTTTTTTTTATTTTCAAATTATATATAAAGGAAAATCACAGTAACTAAAAGCAATAACTGATCATTTATTGAAAATTTTAAAATTAACATGGAAAAGTGAAATTCCTCAATTTCATTCTAAATAACTTTTTTTTCCACGTATTTTCTGATTTCTTACCTCCGTTTTAGAAAAATCCCAAGCAGTATAAATTTTTAAAAGATGTTCATGTTCTCTTACAACTTTTGTATACTTTGTATATTCTTTTCTTTCTTCTTTCAGTTTTTCTAATTGAGGACAAATATGCTCATCAAGCATCTAAAAAATATATATATGTATAATTAACAATTCAAAAACTTCACTGAAGAGTTAAATAAAAGAAAATAACATGAATTATCTACTACTTATTCAAATTACAGATATAAAAAAATTAAGACAAGCATAAACATTGTAAACATAATATAAACATTTTGATCTTTTTAAAAGTAGGTAATTTGCAATAAATCTTCATGCAATTTTTCTTGGTACAAAGGTTACAATACAAAGGTTTTGGGACCAATCAGGGCATATATCCGCTTTTCTTGGTTGAATTGATAAAATCCTTCAGCATTATTTATTTTGTTGTCAAGCTCTGGGACTACCAGTTCAGCAGCCAAGCTGCATTTAATACAGATGATTGCAAATCGATCTTTTCGATGATAGAAGTAACCGTGCTGGGAAGCAACATTTCAAGTTTGTAACAATACATATATTTAATCTATAAAAATCAGATAAATGAACTTCAGATGTTTGTTCACATCATATAAACCCAAATTAGTTTTGGAATTTTGAGTCAAACAAGGAATACTTCAAAGAAGTATACACAACTTTAGAAGAACTCTGAAATTTATAAAATGAACCTTTGAGAGATATGTTCAAAGTTCCAATTATTAAAATTTTACATTAATAAGCTAAAACTATGTATCTATAGCAATTATATATTCCCATAAAGAAAGGTATTTTGTAATGAAAATTGAAAATTAATTGAAAAAATTATAAACGTATAAAAATTGTTTAAAAAAAATTATAAAAATCATTTTGAAACATAATTTTTTATTGAAAAACAAATATCCAAATATGGATGTTTTAAATTTCATTTTATCACATAATTAAAGTGTGATGTTGGACTTAAATTTAAATACTAGGAAATAAAATGGTAAAAATTATTTATCAGACAGATATTTAAATATCAGTTATTTCAAATGAAAAAATATCATTTGCGCAACTGCATTCTTCTATTTTAAAGAAAAAATTAGGTTTTATTAAATTTTAGAGAAAAAACAAAAACAAGAAATTCACAGAAAAATGATTACTGTATTAATTTCTCGAAGTTTAGTATCTTTTCTTTCCAAATTTCTCAAAGCACTTAATTTCTTTTCTTCATACATTCTTGTGCCAGCTGCTTCTTCAATCATAGAGAGAATCTAGAAATCATTAATAATACCATATAAAATTCAATGACATTTCTTCTGTTATGGTGAGAGTGAAATGCAAGATTTAAAAAAAAAAAAAAAAAATCTTTTAAAATTGTGATAACACAAGTCAGTAAAGGTGCATATTTTCGTGCATTTAATACAAATCATAAAAAATACAAATGAATAATACACAAATCAAAAAATATCTACAAAAAAAAAGGTGATATTTTGTATAATGTATAAATTTTATTATATACTATATAATAAAATATATTTTTGATAAGTAGAAATAGATTTTCTACAAATATTAAATATATTGAATCTAGGGAAATCCAGACTAGATTTCAAATCTAATTTACCTAATTTACAGTGCTTATATTACAAATTACATTTTGAATAAGCAGAAATGTTTATCAAATATCTAAATATTTTTTTAAATATTGTTAAAACATGGTACATAATTATTGAGAATCTTCAGCATTATTTTACAGGTCAGCACATATTCAATTGAAAATATTATATTTATCTAATTAAATGATAATATTCTTCAAACTGTTATATGATTTAAAAGTAATTTAGAGAACAGGTTAAATATTTCAAAAATAGAATGAAAAGGCAAAATTCGAACTAAAAATTAGATCAACAGACAAAATAATTAAAATTCAGGATAATTTTCAACACACATTTGCATCACATGCAACTCATAAAAAAGAACTGATAGCTCTGATGAAATTTCAAAGATTTTGAACTTTAACAGCAATTAATGAAAGTATCAGTCCTATAATAAAAACGTATAATAAAATGTTCACTCACTTCAAGTGGTTTCATATTCAATACTTTAGTAATGCGACCTTGCATGATGAGAAAATGAGGATTATTGACATTGAGCTGGACAGACTGGAAGAGATCATGAACTCTGTTGTTATTAGCATTCACCCCATTGATGAGATATTTTGTTTTACCGCCTGTCAGAACCTAAAAATTTTTTAAAAGAGAAAAAAAAAGACGCAGTTTAAAAATACAGTAATATGTTAATAAACATAATATCAATGAAATTTTGTTAGATAAAAGATTTTAAGACTTATATTAACGATATCACAGACTAGATTTCTTGCTTGTGAAATCTTTTCAAAATAAGTGCATTTGTTTATTTTTCTTACTGTTAACATGTTTGTACTGATTGATTTATTTGCAATGACTGAAAGAAAATGTTAATGCTTTTTATAACAAAAATCAGAAAAATAAATTCCTTGAACTATTATAGTTTTTACAAAAATAAAATAACATTAAAGTTATAACATGTGATGAACATTGCAATTTTATGAAAGTTTTTGTTTGTTTGTTTATCACCCACATCAAAATCTCCATGATAATACACTTAATAAAAACATTAATCCTACCGCAAGAACATCACCAAATATAATTTTCTTCCAAAAGTTAATAGTCTTCAAATGATAACTTTTTGCAAACTTCAAACAGTTTTTCTGACTATAAACTGGAGAAAAGTTTTTCTCACCCCCCCCCCTTGACACTCAACCTTAATATCCAGCTTGTCTAACAACATTTTGTGGTTTCAGCAATTACATTTCTGCCTGTGGTTTGAGAAATTTCTGTAGCAAATTTGTTCAACCATATAGTTTATCAGTAAGTATTTCACAGCAATCTAAATAAAAGTACTAAAAAATTGGATTTAGACAGAAATTTAATTTACCAGCAAGACAATTGCCTTAAAAACATTGCATACAATGTCAAAATGAGGAGTCTTTTTTCATTGTAAACAGCAACACCACAGTCATCTGGTAACCATGTTGTTGAAAATTTGTAGACCACTCTCGAACCAGGGGTCCCAAAACAAAACAAAAAATGAAAAACTATATTCATTTAGGACAAGTTCTACAAAAAGAATGCGTAAAATGTGTGCAGATATCACCAGAAAGTTGGTCCAATCAGTACAATATTCAGACATTATAAAAAACAAAGACATGTAACTAAATATTGACTCTTTCTACGTGAGATATTACAAAAATTTCATTGGTGCATTCCAACATTTTTGCAAAAATCTGCATATAATATAAAATGCTTCTGAACAGAAGTTTTTCATCAAATGATCCGTATTTTTAATTTAATCTATTCATTATGAGTAGAAAAACCATTTTCTTGCTATGTGTCAATTGTTTCAGTAACTGTAAGGATTCCAAATGTGCAATTTTAATGGTCAATAAATATTAACAACATTTAAAAGCACATTATTGTGATATCATAAATTTCGTAGCACTTTTACTGACCACAAGGTATTAAAAGAATTAAATCTAACGCCAAATTTGAAAGGTTATTACAAAAAAAAACCATGTTTTATTATGTTTCTATAGCTAATCTAAAATGTAATCGAAGTCGACATGCATTTAAAATTTTGGATTCGAAATCGTTAAATCATGAAAAATAATATAAAAACAAATCTAACATAAAAAAGTTGATGATTATTCAAAAATTAGAAAATTTTTAACCAAACGAAAATCCGATAAGAAAAGGTTAAGTTCTATACTTACTTCACAATAATAAAAATAAATAAAATGGGTAAATAATGGATATCAAATTTAATAACTAGAATAAGAAAACAACAATTTCTCAATAAATTATGTAAATCCTTTCACTTACGGTACGAGTAACAGTAATTTCATGAAGCTGTTCATATCCTACAGGAGATGATGCTTTATCCCTGTTATCAAAGGTAATGCTAACGGTTGCCTTGTTTATACCAGCTCGACCTTGTTTATATACAAGTTCTGTTAAATTTACGGCTCGAACCTGATAATAAAAAACATATAATTACAAAAGGAATAAAATTTGTAAAATAAATTAGATTATACGTAAATAAGAAATCATTTACCTGTTGTAAATTTTGTATACCGAGCACAAAACATATGGAATCCAAAATATTCGATTTACCGCTGCCGTTATTTCCAGTTATGGCATTAAATTGTGGGTCAAATCCATTTATTTCTACTTTGTTTCCGTATGACTTAAAACCTTCCAACACAATGCTTTTAATATACATTTTAACATTCAATTTTCAAATTTCAAAAGCAAAACAAAGCCATCAACAACTTCCATTCCCGCGAAAGTAATCCTTTAAAAGCAGTTACAATGCACCGGAATAATCAGCCTACCATCCAATCACCAGTTAGATATTGTTTTTTTTTTGTTGTTGTTGTTGTGTTTTTTTTTTACTTGCCTAAATCCAAGATCAAAACTTAGCTGTCAAATTTGTATTCAACCTAAAATTGCACAAATTTTTGCCTATAAAAGTTATTAAAACAGATCATTCAACAGTGTCATCAGCTTATCATGTAATATTAGATAGTGTCTTTACGATAGTCTATGAGTATGTTTTTGTTTCGATCGATATGCCATGTCAAATAATTGCAAATTTGTGACCAAAAAGGAAACAAATTCAGATTGTGAACTATTCACCGAATTTAAAGGATTATCCTATTTTTTACAATTAATTATCCTATGCACAGTTCAGAGTTATCTAAATAATATCTTATGCTTAAATTATCTTATAACATCGTACGGACCCGTTTTCATTCATTTATTGAGATTGAAAAGTACTTTGATATTATCTAATTTGTTTTTGAGCCATTATTGATGTCATTGGGGAATTTTAAAAAAAAACACTCGATTCTCCATATCAATCAATCAATCACATAACATGCAATCAAACGGATTGTTTTGAGTAATCAACAATCGTGTTTGTGACTTCTTCGCTGCTACGGATTGCCGCGTTTGTCGCTATATTCTTCACTGTTCACATGCAGGTTAGATTTTGTTGGTGTTGTGAATATCATAAAAAAAACAGTGAGTTCTAATCTCAAAAGAAGAACTTCAAACGAAAGAATTGGAATTTTCATTTCATTTCATACATTCCTTTTTTTTTTACAAAGTTGTGATTAGAAACCTTAATACGTCGGGAACCGTTACTAATTTTTAAATGAAATAAGCATGAAAAAAATTATTTTATGCTTTAAAGATGGCTTTGAATTTTAAAGATAATTTAGTTATTATGTGATGTTAGTCATTTCTATCATTAAAAGAATAATTTGTAGTATTTTTGCAAAAATTCTGCATGGAGGGATCTTTACTTTTTAATATGTTAACGACACAAAAATCATTTGAATGTGATATATGCAAGAAAACATTTTCCCGGAGACAAAGTTTTGTGTCACATAAGCTGAAACATAATACCGAAAAGCCTCTTACTTGTGGCGCTTGCAACAAAATATTCGCTCATAGAAGTACTCTTTATACGCATTTTAAGACTCATACTAAAGAAAGACCTCATGTCTGTGATGTGTGCGAGAAAACATTTGCTCAGAAGGCCCATTTGACTTCGCATGTCATGATTCATAAAAAAGAAAAAAATCATGTTTGTGTTTATTGTGAGAAAGCTTTTTCATTAAAACGATCTCTAAAGGCACATTTACTTACTCATGCACCAGAAAAACCTTTTGTGTGTCATTTGTGCAGTAAAGGATTCCATTCTAAGAATGTTTTGAAAGCACATTTACTGATTCATACAAACGAAAAGCCTCATCAGTGCAATATTTGTAATAGAGCATTTACTCAAATGGCAAATTTAAAAACTCATTTGCGTACTCATTCAAATATAAAGCCTTATGTATGCAGTATTTGCAATAAAACCTTTACTCAAAAAAGTAGCTTAAGTTCTCATACACTTGTGCATACAAAAGAAAAGCCTCATACATGTGTTATCTGCAAAGCAGCATTTGCATACAGGGCTGCATTACGTAGGCACTTAGTTGTTCATACAAAAGAAACTCCCCATGTATGTGACATTTGCTATAAGGCATTTCCTCGTAGAGGTGCATTAAATCAGCATGTATTAACGCATACTGATACTAGGCCTCATGTTTGTGAAGTTTGTAGCAGAGCATTCTCAAGGAAGGATAATTTGAACGCACATGCACTTACTCATTTACAAAGAAAGCCTCATGCTTGTGACAAATGCAATAAATCATTTGTCCGGAAAGATAGTTTGAATAAGCATATGATTATGCATGAAAGCAAATATTATGAAGATTTTTTTCCAGTCTCAGCTTTATGTCCAACAGATTAGCTTTTATGATTTATTAATCACAGAGTGGTATATATTCTAATCTAATTTTAGTTCTAACATTATGTTAATGTTATAGAATTATGAAAAATGGTTGAAGTTTTGCCTTTATTTTATAAAGATAATTCTGTATTGGAATGCTGTGATACTCAAGGATTTTGTACATGGCTTCAGAGCTGGACTTTGTCCTGATTGTTAAAATCTGCTTAGAGAAGGCATGTTATTCTATATATTACTAATTACTGACTGGACATTTTTGTTAAGTGACTGTGAATTGATCTATGCCACTAAAAAGCTTAGTGAAGTCTTGTTATTATTCTAATGTGAAATAGACTAGAAACTGAAATAAAATTATAATCTGCCAAAGTAAAGATCTGTCGGAATATTTTCAAATCTGCAGGTGTTTCAAATAAAATTTAGGAAAAACTATGGAAATTAGTTTTTTAGAAAAAATATCAGTCATGAATGAATAAACTAAGAGGCAAAAAAATGTTTTCCTTAATCTAAAATATTTAATTGTATCCTGGCTTATTTATATGATTTGAATAAATAATTTATTAATTCTTAGTGATTTCTGCCACTCAATTATTTTTTGCTGTAGGTGATACAAAATTGTGAGATCATTAAAAACAGTTTCATTAACAAAATAGAATAAACTAAGGTATGCTCAAATTATGTTTAGTATATTCTGGAATTAATCTTCAATATGTTTCATATATTTATGTTTTTCAGTTTAAATGCAAACTATTAAGCTGAGAAGTATTTTCATATGTCTTTTTTTTTTAATCATGATTCAATGCTGCTTAGGGTTATTAACTATAATGATAATATTTATTCTATCAACCTTAAACTAATTTGGAACTCTTTTACTAATTGTATTATTTATTAGCTTTATCTCAGAAATATTTGCAATTCTTCTTTATTATTCTAATTTCTTAAAAACCATTTTATGTTTTCTAAAAATTAAATATTCAGCATTCTGTCGATCTTTTCAATTATTCCTCCTTGATATTTATTTCCTATTGTTGCAAAAATGAAGAGGAAAAAAATGCATTAATTGTTTCACTATGTTTTTTTTCTTTTTTTTTAAGAAATATACTTTTAAAAGTTGTTTTACTTTAAATTGTCTCATTAATGATATATACAACTTTTTAAATTGCTGGCCAATAATTTTTTCCTAAGAATTGGGAATTCTCGGAGAACTGGAAAGTAATTTCTTATTTATAATGTTTGAATCAACTGATTGTATGTGTTGAAGTTATAAAAAATATTTTCAATAATGGACATTATTTCTTTGCTTTACATATTGATTTCATTTTTATTACATTCGTGCTAAAAAGTGGGAGCCCTGCACACCTGGTATTATTTGTTATTCAAGGATCAGAATGTTAATGATACAGCACAATTTTCAAAATAACATATATGATGTTAATTTAACTGAAAGAGACGTTTCTTACGTTTTAAATATATTTCTGTGTTTGTGTAGGATAATTTTAGTCTATATATTGTTTCATTCAGAAAGGCAAGTATATCTTGATAATGATGATTCAGAAGTTGAAGTAAATCTTTGTCAAATGATCACAATTATCAGGTAAACTAGTTGAACATTCAAGACACTTGAAAAAATTAATAATATTAAAAAAGGAAGCTCTGAGGTACTACACATTCTGATGAAAAAAAGCAAAGCTAATAATTTAATTATTTATTATTAATTATAGTTACCTAAAGTCGAATCATTTTTTGGTTGTACTATGACTGATTGTCTTCTTGAAGTAAATGTCGATCATAATTGTTTTATCTCTGATTGTTCAAATAATATCTTCTTAAGCTTTAAATATACTTTCAGGAAAGAATTTTTCAAAGATGAGAAACAAGTCTTGATATATGACTTATTTATCTTCACACAAGGGTTCTCTGTTAATCAGAACACTTTATATACTTTAAAGTTAAGTTTGCATTCTGCTTTAGATATATTTTTGTTGTTGCTGCTGTTGATAAAAACAAAACCAATTACCTGTTTAAATTGAACATTGAATGAAAATCAATAATTAAGATTCTGTTGACTGTTTGATAGAATGTTTGAGACTAAATCATTTTGCAATTGTGAAAAGTAAGACAAAACATAAGAGCTAAAATGTAAATTGAATATTATGTGAAAACTAGCTGTTATTAAATAAAAAATAAATGGTAGGGCAAGACCGCAATTTGTATAAAAGACTTTAGATAAAATTGAATTAAGATAAAGAGGGAAATGTCGCCTTCCCACTTAATTCGCATATCAAAACATGCAATTGCTGTTTATTCAAGTTGTTGCAACATTTTTTGAGTTAAAAAATATTTCAGAATGTCGTAGGAATATAATTTTTTTCTTTTAAAAAATTCAGGATTTTTTTAATTTAAATTTATCTTTATGCTAGCAATTTAGATTTGAGAATTTATTTACTAAATAGTAAAATGCCATTCACAATGAAAATAATTATATATTGATTTCAAATATTAAAATAAAATCACATTGTAAAATTTCCTCTAATCAAACAACAACAAAAATATCTCACAATCTTTCGTTCTTCCATACATTTATAAATATATTAAAAAATTTTCATCATAATGAAATTACATGTGGTAAAACTTAATTTATTATAAAGAAATATGCTAATTAAAGAATATATAATTTTATTATATGATTTCGTGCTGATAAAATATTCCTGATTAATGAATATTTACTGCTTCTCCTTTTCTATTTCTTGGAGGAAGTGACTGAGATAATTCTTTCAATTTCCTGCTTTCTTTTACTTTTTTTTATTAAACGAAGTATATAAAAAATCAATATTCATTCAATCAAAAATCAATATCAATATTCATTTTTACATTACAGTTTTAAAAACATTTCACATCTACTCGTTATTTTTATTTCCTATGCTTTGGAAGTAAAAGGAGTTGAATATTTTAATATGATATGCATTATTATTTTAAAGTATTAATTTTATTAATATCTTGCTTGTATCACCGGAAATAAATACTATTTTTAAAAGATGGGCAATTTAAATAATTCCCAGATGTATTATATATTGTATTCATTGATATTATCATACAAGTTAGGATGATTTTCATCTAAATTTAGCTGAATTCTTAATTTTTTTTAATTTTCATAAAGCTGAATTTGTAGAGTTGTTATGATTAAGTTGGGGAGTCTAAAACTCTTTCTCAAGACTACAATTGTAAATTTTAAGGATTATTCATTGCAAAGTTGATGTGAACGTATCAACTTTGTAATATTATCATTCAGTTAAACAATTTTTATTGTCCTACATTGACAGTTAAAATGCATAATACAATGACTATAGTTTCTGAAATACATGGAAAGTTGTTTTACAATTTAATAAATTTTTCTAAAGCTTTAAATTATATTGATGATATAGTCTGCAAGATTGCATAAATATTATGTTTGTATCAAAGATATTCAGATATTTTACTTTTTCATATTTTATTTGTGAAAAATGTATTATTTTGGAAATTTAAAATTCTTAGGCTGTATTAAATTATAAAAGAAAACCAATTTCCTATTACGTTAATGCATATATATATATATATATATATATATATATATATTCATTAAACAAAAAATACATCTGAAATTTTTTGAATCATGATCATGCTGACAATCAACTAATAGAAAAGCATTAGGCAAAATGACTTTTAAAAGTATGAAATCCAATATATATACATATATATATTTACCATAGATATTTTTTATTTAAATTGCAATATTATTCATTTTATACTAATACTACATATTTAAACTAATTATGGCACATGCTTACATATATATAATTAGCAAACTAATTACTAAAGATGGCTTTATTCTTAAAATAAACAATTTTAAATTTTTCTTATGGGATACCTAATATTTATGTAGTTTCAGGTAATACATCAATCATCAAAAAATGTCATGTGCGTATAAATACATTATA
>JAPMOQ010047599.1:11447-21961 GCA_026543055.1 Argiope trifasciata | reverse complement strand
GTTCGAGTCTCATCATTTACAGACGATAAAAATAAAAATAAATGGCTGAAAATAAAGTCGGGCATTAAAAAAAAAACGTTACAAATTCAAACAAATAACTAAAAATGAAGTTATATATTAGATTGAAAAAAAGGACAGCCCAATAAAAATAATTTTTTTTATTCTTAGTGTTCTAATTTATTATCTTGCCAAATTCAGATGAGAAGATTCTTCAAATTCAGATTCATTTCTTCCAGTGGATCAGATGCAGATTAGCTAATAATAATAAGAAGAATAAAACTGTTAATGAAAATATTTTTATCGATCTTATTTTAAATTGAGCAGAAACACTGGATTAATGACCTCAGAAAATTCGGAAAAGAAAATCAAAATTTTGAATGCAAGAATTTTAGTTTCCAAATTTATTTTTAAAAAGTAATCAATATTTCATAAATTCTCTGAATTTAGTAAATTACGGATAGAATAGCAAAATAAATATCTATATAAATTCATTTTTTTATTTCCTTCGATAGTTTTCAGATTTTTTTTTCTGCAGAGATTAGAACTTATACTAGGAACAAATGCATCTGGAAGAGCAACAAACGAACTAAACATGAAATAGAAGAAAATTATCCAATAAATTTTAAAATTCTGTCTTCTGGGGGCATTGAATAGATATCTATTGGGATTGCCAAATACATGACTATAAGGACATATATACAAAAGAACTTACTTTTAATGCAGATTAATTTTGTGATGTGTATTATGATTATGTAATATAGTTTTCAAATTTTATCTAGTAAGTACAGAGGCAAACATTCATAAAATGGTGCATATATTAAAAAGGAATAAATGCAATCTGCATATCTTACAATGAAATTTTGCGGCATGAATAATTAATACTGAAACTGTTGTTAATCCATAATAATAAAATTTTTGAACCAATGTTACATTTTATACCAGTTAGAAACTTTCAGAAACAGCTTCTTATTGAATCATTTATATTAATTTCAAAATGTCAACTAACTTTAATTTAATTATTAAACACCTTAAATTTGAGTAAATTAAGCAGTAATTACTACAACCAATTAAACAACCAAGAAATTAGAAGGTATGAAAAAACACATAAAAATCGTATTACCATTTCAATCAAATTTTCATGCAAAAAAATTGGAATTTTTAAAAATTTTGCATTGAATATTTCGCATTATATTTGACTGCTATAAAAGTTTTAGACAAAGTGATTTTTTAAAGTATGATTTAACTCAGAATTTTTTTATATCTGGTGAAGCGTAAATTTAAAACTATTAAAGTAAAACTATTTCAACTTACTTAACTCATTATAAATGATATTAAAGTAAAATTGAATTAAAAATTGAATGTAGCAGACACTTTTACAGTGGAACTAAAAAAATTGCAATTATATTTAGCATCACAGCACACCTCGGTTTCTAGAGCTCATGTGGCCCCTTTCCGGTTTGGTATAGATGTAGGTGGACTTTATTAAACTAAAGTAGGGGCCACGGTGGCCCGGTGGTAAAGTCTCAGCTTCGGAACCGGAGGATTTCAGGTTCGAGACTCGATTCCACTGAAGAACCGTCGTGTTTGGGGGTCTGTTGCACGTTATATCTGTCAGGCCAAATGTCCTCCCGCTGGTGTGGAGAGGGGGGTGCCAGTTCAGGTGTCGTCCTCGTCATATGACCGTGGTTCAAAATGACGAGGTCCGTCCCCAAATAGCTCTCGTGTTGCTTTAAACGGGACGTTAATATAACTAAACTAAACAAACTATTAAACAAAAGTACACAACAATGAATGGGAAAGAAGCGGACAAATGACAAAATACATATAAATACCACAATAGCAAGAAATGATAAATGCTAGAATGAAAAGTTTCAGGGCCGCAATAGCCTGGTTGGTAGAGCGTCAGTCTCGTAAGCGAAAGGTAGTGAGTTCTGCGGTCGTCTCGGCCAAAGATCGTCGTTTTGGCTATTGGCAGTTGGGGAATCTATACTTATAATAAAGCTCAATGTGTGTGTGTGTGTGCGTGCGTGCGTGTGTGTGTTGGAGCTCTACAGGCCAGACCGTTGGACCTACAGTTACCAAATTTGGTACACGTATACCTTGGAGGTCGGGAATGTGCACCTCGGAGCCCTTTTTTCGAATTTTTAATTAGAATTTGAATTAATTAAAATTTAAGCGAAATTTCGACGTTTTTCCGCTATAACTTCCGAAAATATGATCGGACAAACATGATTTTAACATTAATTCAAAGATTTAAAAATTAGCTTTCTAATGGTATCAGTGTTTTAATGTATAACTTAAGCCTCTATTTTTAACGAATTTTTAAAGAAATATTTTAACCATGTTTTTTTGAGCACGTGACTGGATAAAATAAAACAATGACGGAAGTTCAAATAAAAAAACCTATCATCGTAAATCAAATCTAAAGAAATACAACTTTCAGCACGTGGCTGGATAAAATAACATAAATATAAAATGTTATATCTTATATAAAAATAAATGTAAGGCAAAGGATTCTAAGAAATCGTTTGCAATATTTATATCATTAATTCCATAAATTATTTTTATTTACAGTAAACCCGATTGAATTTAGACAGGATATGCATTGAAATCCGGACTTAATGGCATATTTCTATAGTTTGCAATATCTGTATCATTAATTCAATAATTTTTTCCCTTTTTCGCTTTCTTTAAAAAACATTTAACATTTTGGCAATATCACCGAAAAAAACATTTTAATATTTTGGGATCATAATTGATAAATTATTAGAGCATTAAACTCAAAAAGTTTTTCCGAATAAAGTTACCAACTCTTTAACTACTAATAACTGAATCTTTCAACTTAAACTATTTCTTAAATTTTGACTAAAAAATATATGATTTAATTGGAAATTTTAGAACGCATTTCTCATGGCGAACCAGCTGGTCGCCAAAGGCGGCTAGTCTTCAATAAGTCGTGACTGCAAAGTCCTCCGATTTCCCATAGCAAATGATACCTCTTGGGGTACCGAATCAGGGAGGAGTCGGTCTCTGATTCGGATTTCAATTCTGACTCGCGAATGGATGAATGAGTTCGACCTCCAATTAAAAAGGGCTGTGTCGTGTGTATTAGAGAAAAAGTCGTACTTGACGGTGCTCGTTCACAACGAAAGGCGCCCATTTCTGCCTTACTTCGAAAGAGCTCCACTCATTAGTGCTTGGTATGACCAAGTGGCATTAGACCCCCCCACCCCTACCACCATGAAAAATATATCGAGTACAATGAAACTGGATGAATGCACATTGTAATTTAGAGTATGAACGCAAGAATAAAGGGTTATAACTATTAGTTACTTGTGGGGGGAAATGAAAAATAACTTATGAATATAGTGCGAGTTGTATTAAATGGCGTTCTAAGAAAAAGAGTAGAACTAAATATATCAAGAAACCCTCTAAATTACTAATATGCATGATAAATAGATATTAGTCTGAACTAAAAATCAACATTTGCTTGTAGTATCATTTCAGAAAAAACTAACATTTATAAGTTGTGAAATCTCTAAATTATATTCAAATTAGTTACATCAAGTAAATGAATAATACAATTTAATAGGTACAGATACTTCAACTTAAAAAATAGTAATATTTTTGTTAAAAGACACACAATAAAAAGAAGTAATAGCTTTCGAATTTTGAACTTGTAAATGTCTTATTAGATACACTATAAACATCATGTAACCGAATCTAATTCTGGAACAAAAATTACTTTATAATTAAGAAAATAGAATTAAATTTTAATATTTTTTTATTTATAAAATTATTTGATTTTCATAGCCTTAAAATTTAAATAAAATTACCCATTAAAATAAAAATCTACCCGAGATATAATGATTATTTTTAGAGAAGAAAACCAAACGATTTAGTGTCTTTATAAAACTATGGAATTTAGGCTTAAATTTAAACCATGAATATTGCAATTCTAAATCAGATTTAGAAATATTTTTACAAATTTGCTAAAACTTTTATAAAATTGCATGCTTTTTTATCGCTCAAAAGCAAATTTTTGGTATTTTAGGATGATGTAAACAACATCTTTGTGCAATAATATTTCAAGAAGTTCAATGTTTAATAAAATAAATTTCGTTTAATTTTTAGTTAATTAAAACAATTAAAGAAAAATCACTAAATAACTAAATCACTTTAAGTAAGCCATTCTTATTTTCAAAAGCATATTCGATCTTTATTAAGCACCAACAGACAGATAAGAAACATACATATTTGATTTAGTATTGATAGAGATACGTTTATCAAGGACGTTAATTACATATAGCTCTTTGATTTACTAAGAATTTTAAAAGTATAAGAAAGGATTTATTGACAGGATTTTATTTAAAGGATTTATTAAGAGTCAAGGGTTTAAAAAATAAGCTTTATAAAATTGATTGGAATGATTTTCATGAAATTTTAATTGAATTTTCTAGGTGAATTTGATATATTATGACTATAAACAGAGGACGGTGGAATCTGAGACATGAAGATTCGATAAAATCTTTTGCTCAAATGTTTCGGCATTCACAACGCTTTTTCTTTGTATATTTCACATACGGGAAAATACAGAAAATAATCTCTATGCCTTATACTTGAATAAAATCTTTAGAAATTTTAAAAAGGTAAAGAATAAAAGTTAAAGAAAAATGACCCTCTATTCTCATAAAGCCAGTTAATTGATTCCTGAGTTTTAAACCCTCAAGTAATATTGCCCTGGGCACTGCCCCTAGTTTGGCTACATACTCCATCCTTGCTAAAGCGCTGCTCACATGTCAAAAATAGAATATCGAGGAAATGACAAGCTCATTCCATTCTGATTCTTTCAAAATTTTAAAAATGCTTGAAATCCAACAGAGGACTAAGAGAATTCCGAAGTTTAAACATTTTTTCAAACCTGAAAATGGAATTTCCAACGAACAAACGGCAGTTTCTTTTAGCAGGTGACGTCCCCCCATTGTAGCACCCTCAGGTAAAGGACTATTCAATCAATTATTCCTACATTCTATATCGTATGATCTATAGGAGGTTGTTTCGACGTACCTAACTTTCTTATGAGCCAAAACTTTTTCATGAGCGTAGTTGGAGTCGGAAGTCAAAATGACCTTTGTCCATTACCTTGACACCTTGGTCATTATTTCTAATTATCACGTGGTATTTTGGGCCTTGAATGCTATCTCCTCAGCAGTGCTTTCAAGTTGTTATTTCTCCGTATGTTGGCGAAAGTCTAAGTATAACCGAGTTATGATTTTTTAAAGTTCTTGTTGTTATTTATAAAGTCATGGACTCTATGTCTTTGAAATTGTTTTTAATTTTAATAATTCAAAAAGAATTGTGGTGGTAAGTTCATAAGCCAAATAAGAACATCCGTACACGAATGTACCACTTTGTCTAGCGGTTATGTAACACGGCTACGGTCCCAATGATCCAGAGTTTGAATCTCAAGAATGTACATTTGTGACTTATAAATTATAACAGTATATAAAGAATCACAGGAAAGTCTTATTTATTTAAATCACAAAAAAGTGTAAATATCACTACTCAGGGCGTCAACACAAAAATTCTTAATTAATAAAAGTATTTTATAATTCACCATTACAAATGTAAGTAAATTCTGTTATAATTTTTTTTTCTAAAATGGATAGTGCCTGCTCGTATAAAAATTTTATCAGACCAATTATTGAATTCTTAAAATAATACTTCAGTTTAGAACAGATGTGTACAAAAATTTTCATCTTAAGCCAGATTGAAAATTTAAAAAAATATTGATATCAAAATTACATCTTTACATTTTACTTTACACTAATTAATTACATCTTACTTTAAAATTTGAAAGAAATAAAAAATGGTAGCAGATGAAAACAGAAAGATAAATGGCATATAAAACAAATCTCAAATTTAATACTTTTCGACCTAGAGTCATTTATCAGTATACTTTTGCATTTCAAACTCGCGCAGTGAACAAAAAATTTTTTTATCTATCTCTAGTTTGTGGAAATATAGATTTTCCTGGTATTCGCAAGTCCGAGAATCTGTTTAATTCCAGAAAATAAAATAAAAGCACGAATCCTTTTCGCTTTTTCATTTTCCGCGTATAGAATTTTCAAAAATAGTATGTTGTAAAATTCTGTTTTGGATGGTACTTATCGACGAAGATTCCGATAATGATAAGGGCTAAAGGCTTTTGTCTATTTGGTAAGTCTCATTTATTTTGAGAATTCTTACTAGAATAAGTCTGTATCCGAGTTCAAAGACTTTTTACGTTTTTAATTAATTCAATTCTCGTGTAAGTTAAAATAAATTCAATCAAATTTTTAAAGAAGATTCATTTTTTTAACTTAGAGCAAGGGCTGAATAAATAAGAAATTTATCAAACATCCATTTCAATTCTATCAGAACCTGAAAAAAAACCTTTTAATTACAAAAACAGCACATAATCATATTTTCTGAATCTTATTTAAATATTAACCAATCTCTATAAATATAAATGAATATTTGTCTGTACGTCTCTTATGCGCTGCCGTACTGCTCATTATGTACCAATCATCACATACCAATCACATTTTCTAACATTAAACTTGAGAATTCTGAACGAATATTAAACGAATCACGAGATACAATAAATAGTTTCTTTCATTACCATTCTGAAAGAACACCAAGCTTTACAATTCTAAAAGAATACATAAATCTAATACATAAAAATGAATATTTGTTTGTAGAATGGAATCATAAAAATAGAATAAATACGCTTTATGCTTCTCCTTTATATAACATTCAATTTCAATGAGTATATTCATTGCCAACAAGAAAATAAATATCATTCTTCCTATCGTTCTTAATTAAACAAGATAATCATTTCAAATTCCAAACGATTTTTTAAAGATTACTTCTTTTGCAGCAGCAACGCGCCGGGTATCAGATAGCACTTTATAAATATTATTATACACTGTGCTGCACGTTTGAAGCTTAATGATCCATATAATAAAAAAGAAAAACATCATATCCAATCCTTTTGATCAAAAATAATATACTTTATGCTTATAAAATAAAAATATTACACTTATTTTAAAATTAATTTATAAAATCTAACTTAATCTATGAAAATATACCATCATGTACTCTAAACAATATAAATACGCACCAGCATATTATCAATTTATTCATTATTATTAGTTATTACATATTAATATTATTATTAGTTATTATTGCGTATAATTATTACGGTATTAATTATTAATTAATATTATGTATTATTTGGTGCAATTATTGCGTTATTAATTATTAATGCATTCAATTTTTAAAAATTATTTCAACTTATTTAAAATTTATTTATAAATTACTACAATAATATGAAAATATAGGTCTATTATAATAAAAGCTGAAATTCTAATTTTTGAAAAAGTCCAAAATCTTATCAGAGAAATTTTATTCTACAGTAAAAGCTCCGCGCTTCCTTCATTTGCGTTTTCACTATTCGTGGATGAAAAAAGTGCGACCCAATTCCTATATTCGTGGCTAAAAATTTCTTTATTCGTGGATCTAATAAGTTCATATATAATAATAAAAGGATTCCAATACAACCCAATATTCTTTGTAAATGCAGTCAAATGGACTAATAAAAAAGTAAAATAGATCTTATAACAACTTTGCGTAAGGTATGTTGTTAAATGAAAACATAGCCGAAATCGTGAATGAAATAGGACGAGATGGGTTCGAACAGATAGAATGAAGTGACATTCAGGAATTGCTTGAATCGCAAGATGAAGATTTGACTGAAACCGACTTGGAGGAAATGTTTAATTCACAGCCCATTGAAGAAGAGCCTTCAAAAAGCACTGACATTTAATTTGAAAATTCTTAGTGAAGGTTTAAGAATGGGCTTTGCGATTTCTGTATGAACATTGATCCGTCTATGGAACGAAGTCTTATTTTTAAGAGGCAAATTGCTACTGCGACTGCTGCGAATCAGTCTGAATTGAAGGAGCTTTTAAAAACTGCCAAGCAAGAGAAAATTACAAAATTCTTCAAACCATTGCCTAAGTCTTAAGATAATTAATCAAAATCTTCAAAAACGTGCCTAAATTCAATTAAATTGATTTTTCTTAATTTTATTTTCTCACCTCAGAACGTATCCCCTATAATCCCATATAAATAACCATTCCGTTTTCACTGTTTCTGTATTCGTGGCATATTTATGGAACGTATATCACGCGGATAAAGAGCTTTTGCTGTATTTTATTGCGAATAATTTTTTTTGTCTTAGCTGAATACAAAACAGGTAGGCATTTATATTTTCATGAGAAAAGAGGAATCATTTTGGAATCGATGAATAATTTCAATGAATATTTTCTAAAGAAATAACTGTCAAAAGTTAATCCATAAAAAATATTTACGTACACGTTTTTTTTTTTTCTTCTTCTTTTCTTTAGAAAGTGGAACAAACTAATAAATTGAACCAAACTAATTTTGCGATCATTTATGGGTTTAAAAATGACGAAGCCAATAATATAATTTATTAGATTTTTTATGGTATTTATTAGATTTTTTATAGTATTTATTAGATTTTTATTTTTTATTATATTTATTAGGTTATTTTATTAGATTTTTATGTAAGTTGGTTAAAAAGGATTTCTCTGGAAAATTATGATTTTGCTGGAAAATGATGTTTGCTTCTCATAGTTTTTGTGTGATCAATATTATTATAAACTCATAAATTCACATTTAAAACACATAAATTATACACATAAATTCACTTTTATTATAAGTAATGATAAATTATCTTTGAAAAATAAACAAACTGATCTGTATGATACTTAAAAAGGAACATAATTCAATATGCCAAATTTCGGTTATTTCTACCAAAACAATTTCAATAAAACTAATGAGTATAGTTTGTGCATATAATTGTTATTTTTTAAATTATAATTTAAAATCAAGTCATTCATAGATGCTATATTAGAAACAGATATAGTGTGAAATCATTCAACATTTCAAGTATTCATGAATTCAAAGTTGAATCTATACTACATTTCCATTACGGATATCATACAATTGAAATAATGGAAGGAAATGATACTTTGATTGTTTGCTGTAGTAGGCGAATACTTTTAAAGCAGATTTATAGAAACAAATCGTTTTTTGTTTTCAAGTTGAAAACACGTTGAATAATGATTTCAGAGAGATTTTCAAGAAAATAAAATGATACCTTTTTAATAAATTTCTTATTGTCATTGGTCAATGTCCATTTTGGTTCATTTATGATTTCGTTAAGAAATAGTTTATCAAATTCTGTACACACATGTCTAAATTATGCATTGTTTGTACATACATATATTATAATGTGAACCTTTAAGTATATTTCGATCAAAATATAACTGTTAAATCTATCAAATTGAAACTAGTTTCAGCAAATTATACACATATTAAAAAGCACCAAACCTTAAGAAGGTAATATTTTTCTTTGTGTATGTACTAAATTATAATCATAAATTAAAATCTCGTACTGAAACTGCTAAAACTGTGAATGAAAAACAGGAAATCCGTTTCAGCCATTAATGTCCTTTCTTCATAGTGCAGAAAATTATCAAACATCAAAATATTTTTATTTTATCATGGATACAAATATAATACAAAGATCTGAAACAGAAAAAAAAAAACTTTATTCCATAAAAAATTCTTTATATTAGTCTTTATGTTAGAGATTAAAAAAGTTTTCTTCCCTAAAGTTTCTTCTTGATAAAAATTTCAAATAGTCACTAAATTTCAAAGCGCTAATTTGTTTATTTGATGACTAGCCGCCTTTGGAGACCAGCTGGTTCGCGAAGAGTAATGTGTTCTAAAACTTTCAATTAAATACTTATGTGCCTTGCTCACTTTATAATTTATCTGCCAGATATACTTAAACTCCGAAAGTCTTGTAACTCATATTATAATAGAAGCCTTACGATTATTTGTTCATTGCACTATTTAACTCTCTGGCTCGCAATAAGTTGTTATGAAATCATGTGGGAAATATAATATTTTATATTTGTTCCATAACATTACGTTTCTTTTTAAACACGTGTTGAACATCACACATTTCTCGGTTTAATTTGCAATAAGAGTTAATTTAATTGTTCAGTTTCAGTTTTTGTCAAAATGACGGCAATCTCTGGTACATTTTTAACGTGATCTTGCTTAATGCTCGTGATCTTGCTCGTGATAATCTGCTTCCATTTTGTAAGAAATTAATTGTTGGAAAATATGATTATATATTTTTTAAAAATTCAATAAAAATAGAAACTTAATTTATAGCTATAAACATTAATATAAATTTAAAAAAGTCATTTTTAAAAGGATTAAAAAATAACAGTTTTATACTGTAATATTTTTGGAAGTAACCGCAGAAAAATTCCGAATGTTAGCATTATTTTAATTAAAGTTTAAAAAAATCATTCTAGGTATGCTTTTTTATCCCCCAAAGTATATATATATATATATATATATATATA
>JAPMOQ010047599.1:0-11347 GCA_026543055.1 Argiope trifasciata | reverse complement strand
TATATATATATATATATATATATATATATATATATATATATATATACATACATACCAAGTGATGTATCTTTAGATCATATGATCCGGTGTGTTGAGCATAAACACACACATTCATTCATATACGCAAAAACATATTCATTTGATTATCAGCCTTGGAGTAATTCCGGATATTGATTGGCCTGAAATGATATATTATTTTAAGATGATGGACGAAAAGGTCTAAAAGAGCACTTTTTAATAATATTCTTTTTATATAAATCAGTCAATTTTAATGATCGCTTGGAAGAATGATTGGTGTAACAACTTTGCTTAAAATATGAGTAAAAATATTTTGTTAAATATGACTCAACAGAGCAAAGTATGAAAAAATGTAACAGTTATTCATCAATGCATTTTTAGTTTCAAGTTACATTATACGTAATTATTATTATTATTGTAATTATTTAGACAAAGTTTACAGTAGATAACAATATGCACGCTAATTACTAATGATTTACAAATTAGCCATTTGGCACGATTTTGAATGCATATCCTGTATAAATTCAAATATGTTTACCATAAACAAAATGCTGATTCACTAAATTAATATTATAGATATTGCAAACGATCGTAGAAACCTTTGTCTTGTATATATTTTTTAGAAAACATAACATTTAATATTTATTTAATTTCATCCAGTGCAGTGTTGAAAGCTACATATTTTTCGATTTAATTTGCAGTCATAGTTAATTTATTTTTTAATTTGAACTTCAGTCAGTATGATGGCAACAGTGAAATAAAAGCTATTTTCCCCCCTTTGCTCGTTAATTATGTATCGTTTGTTTTAAAATTTTTTTTGTTTTGTCCAAAATATATTACTGAAAAATATTTCTTTAAAAAATTCATTGAAAATGGAAGAATAAGTTATATGTTAAAACACTGATAACCATTAGAAAGCTAATTTTTTAATCTTTAATTTGATGTAAAGTTCATTTTTGTGCGATAATATTTTCAGAAGTTATAGCGGAAAAACATCGAAATTTCGTTTAGTTTTTAATTAATTCAAATCCTAATTAAAAATTCAAAACACGGGTTCCGAGTTGCACATTCCCGACCTCCAAGATATACATGTACCAAATTTCGTAGCTGTAGGTTCAACGGTCAGGTCTGTAGAGAACTAGCACACACACACACATTGAGCTTTATTATAAGTATAGATTATGCATTTCCCCATCACTAGACAAAACAATACGAAGCTGAAAATAAAAAATCAATGCATTTTTAAAGCAGCACAAGAATGAATGCTATTAGCTGAGAGATATTAATACAAATAATTTTAGTATTACAACGGAGGCTTGCATTTATCTATCGAAGTTTTATTTGCATGAATTTCAAAAAGATATTTTTAGGAATAAAAGAAAAATCATCAAGGCCACTGTTTTAACTAAATAATTCATTGTGTTTCAAATATTTAAACTCGAATTTTTATACCATTTCAGAGATTAAATTATTTTCTAATGATGACTAAGCAATAATGTTCCTTATAAAAAGAAATTCTTTTAAATCGTAAAATAGAAAATTTTCCAATACAAGCCTGTTTCTGTTTTCTATGCCTTTCGGATTCCATAAAATATAGCGAAACGTTTAAATATAAATTATATTAATTATTAGATCGTTTGCACATTCCGATAGATTTTTTTGTTTTACATAAGTTTCAAATATAGGAGTAAAATTATATTTTTTTAAAAACTTGTCACAAAAATTGAAGAAATTTTAATAAATACAAGGAAATGAGAAAATTGTCCAAATAATTTCTATTTATTTGCTTGATTTAATATTCAAAATTATCTTTTGCACTAGAGTGAATAAATAATATAATTTTTTGCGAGAAAAATGTCAGGAGAATATCTATTTGGTTGTTGATTTAACATCCAAAATTATCGTTTGCACAAGAATTAATAAATAATAATTTTTTCCGTTAGAAAAATTGTCGAAATGTTTTGGTTTAATTTAATATTCAAAATCATCCTTAGCACCAATATGAATAAATAATATAATTTTTTCTGCAAATATTACATATCTTTCTTTAATACTGACTTTCAAAAAACAAATTCTGAATAAATTCTTTTTAAAAATTTGGTTTTGATTTTACACGTGCTACAATAAAAACACCAATTCTGAAAACTGGTTTGTGATCATGAGAAATTTTCCATTAATCTGTTTTCATAAAAACTATCATAAATTATTCCATACACGAATAAAATATTCTGCTGATGTATTGCAGAAAAAAATTATGAGAAATGCCGGATATAAAAAAATATCCATCAGGGTTTTTTCCTTCTAAAAGCATTAAATGTGGATTTTTTTAAGATTAAAAAAAATCAAATTTAGACGGATATCTATGTTACAGATCTGTTATTATGATATCCTGTTTGGTAAGAGATATTTTGAAAAAAGCAAATAAATAAATAAAAGATTTTAATTTATCCTAACTAACGCATATCTGAATGCTTTAAAAAATGGAAATTACTTTTATTTTACTTTTAGTTTTTTAATACGCATCTCTAAGTCGGACATACAATGTACTAAGAATTTTACACGTAGGAAAATGCCATGGTATATATGACCGAACATAAGAAACTTAATATTAAATAATTTAAATATACCTTCCAGAATTTTAATGTATGTATTAGAGAGAAGATAAACAAAACAATAAGAATTAAACCTTTCGTGTTTTTTTTTTTTTATATCAGTATTCCTTTACAAGACTTTAACTTTTTTTCTTTTGAAATTAAAATCTAAATATTATACAAATGCATATGAAATGCTTGTTAACCTTATGAAAGTAGGAAAAAAATATTTTATAGGACATCTTAAGCCTTTACTTTTATATACATTTTTTAAGTGGAAAAGTTGGTAGTTTGTAATTAGAAAAATGGAAAATCTAATTGGTGATCAAATGAAACGTTAAATATGAACTAGCTAATTTGTAAATTCTGATGAAATATTTTAATCACTGATGATTAAAATATTTCAAACAATACATCTACAGTATGCATAAATCCTTTGGTTCAAAACATATTGCTCAGTCTGCCTTAGCCTTTTACAACTTTTTTTATTGTCTAATTTCCAAATAAATAAATATGAAAACTAGAACCTGCACATTAAAAAATTATTTATTAAATCATATCCTAATTTTAAAACCAGGCATAAGTTATAATTAAAATATTACATCTACTATAGAATTGTCCTTTACTGGAATAAAATAATTTTTATGATAAAAAATTTAATGATTTTCAGGGTTGTTTCTATTTCTTGTAATAATGCATTGGTATCATCAGTTTTTCATAACTTCAATTAGGCTGCCAGATAACTGGCTAAAGATTTCTATTTGACATCTGACTCATTACCCAAGTCCCCTCATAGAGAAGGTCGACTCTGCTTCCATCTAACATAAAATTGAGAACTTTAAGCAAAAACAGATGTTTAGTTTAGTTCAGTTTAATTCAGAATCCCATTTTTGAAAGTTTGAAACTGAATTTGGATCACAGTAAAGAATATGAAGTTTCATTTTGGACATTTTTTCCACCGATTTAAATAAACAAATTCCCCCCCCCCCGAATAAACTTGGCGAGTTTGAGAATTAAAAAAAATGTAAATATTTTAACTGGGCTTACATGCATGTTGAAGGAACTGACAGACAGACAATTCTTTGATGAATTTGATACAATACTTCAGATGATAAATATGTCCCTGTTTGTACTTATTTATACTTTACGTCTTCAAATTATCATGTTCACTTGTACATGTCCAATTAGATAGTCAGACTCCCTCTGAAGGAATTTCATTCAAAATTAGAAAGAAATCTACAAATTTTGTGAATGAATTACAAAATTTTCATCCGTGTTATTATAAACACTATTGGGCTGACATATTAGTAGACAGGCATACGCAATCCCACAAAATTTATTAATTGTTTTTGGTGGTGATGGTGGGAGAGCTCTATATATTTGAAGCTTGTATATACATTAAAACTCGATGGGCAGATTACAATACTTTTCCTTTGCAAACTTCGTATACGAAACAATAAAAACTATTTCTCCGTTGCAACTTATTGCCTTTGTTGGACGACTCTTTGCTGAAATTGGATCAACAAGTCAATCAAAGCAAAGTTATTTTTTGATTCTCATCTGACAACAGCGCACAGTATCTGCATCATCATATCTTATTTTATGTGGTTTTCTAATTTGTATCATTTCTTTTCCTTTTCGTGTAATAGAACTTGATTAATTTTCAAATAAATATTTGATTTTTTAATGCTTTTATTACATTTTTTTTTTTTTTTTTTAGATTGTAATACTTCCAATGTATGAGATTTGTCAGGGATTATGTAATTCCTTTCAAGCTGTTTACCTAATTTAAAATCTGAAATTAAGCTTTATTAAAAGAAGGTTTTTATAATATGTATGGACTTGGGTTGCAAATTACTTAAATCTGCCACTGATTCTAATTCTGTATTGTCCTAATGTAATATCTTGTTAAAAGCTAACAGAAAAATGTTTGACGAATTCAGAGCCAATTTGTTTCAAAAGTTTCAACAAATTCTGGCCTTAATCTGATAAACGTATCAAGAAAAACATTAGCTATAAAGCGGAATAAATTTACATTTTAAGCACTTTTTAATTTTATAACTTACCTAGCTGAAGCCTAGCGCATTTCGGCCGCAGAAGAAATAATTTTGGAATTATCTTTTGAAATTTTGAAATAACCGTCTCTTTTAATTAGGAATGATAGAAAGAATAATATATATTTTCGTATCGGAAATGAACACATTCATTGAAACTGAGTGATATATAAAAGAGAAGCGTAAATAATATTCATTCTATTTTTTTAAACTTAATTATTCAAGACTTTAGGGTTGGCAATATTTTTGTTTCGTTTTTCCATCTTCAGCAGAAACAAATAAGTGCAAATAATAAGTATTCAAACTTTTATCACAATCGGATGAGCGATACAGCAGCGCATAAGAGACTTACAGACAAATATTCATATTTATTTATATAGATATTAAAAATAATGATCTTCTTTAGAATCTTATACTATAATAGGTTGCATGGTTATAAAATAATTTGCATCAGAATTATCTATCTCCAAACATTTTTATTTGTTTCATGCTTGGAAAAATGGTTTTGCATTCATTCTATTTTCATACATTATTCTACTGCTTTAAAAATTTAGTTATCACTTTATCGATTATTTTTATTAAATTCTGTTTCTTTATGAGGGACAATATTTGTCGGTGAATGTTAAAAACTTTATTTGACCGTTCAAACATGTATTTTTAGTAAGGAATCATAAATTACAAACTTAAAAGAAGAAGACAATTGAAATACATTTGTTCTTTTTAATATGTTGTTGCGCAGCAGTGGCCCGTGGTTAATTTCTCGGTTTCGAGTTGGTTAGGTAGAGGAGTGATAGGTAGCGCTACTGGAGGGGGACGTCCCCAAGTTTGTTTCCCTCTCTAGTCAATTACCACCATGCTCTGGTCTAGAGAACAGCGGGTCTTCGCCATCAAGAACTTCTTCTCTAATGGTTGCTCAATTGTATGTACGCAACGTGCCTTCCACGCTTGCTTTGAATTTTCTCCCCACAGACCCGTTCCTGGCTGTAATTCGATTCTGTCATGGGTTAACTAATTTCGGGAGTGTCGCTAAACCCAGAAATGGTCATCAACGGACCACCAGAACTGTGGAAAATGTCGAAAGAGCGAGGCAGTCAGTTCTGCATTCGGCTCGCAAACACGCAGTTGCTCTGGGCATTTCGGACACCACCCTTCGGCAAATTCTTCATCAAGACCTTCCATTTCATCCTTATAAAAGCGTCTGCTATGCAAGAATTAAATGAAGGCAATTTTATTGCCCATAATAATGCGTCTGAAGTGCTGCTTGACAACCTGCCTGAAGACGCGATCGTTTTTTTTCAGTGACGAGGCTCACTTTGAAATATCCGGTTTATGTCGATAGACCATGGTCAATAGCTCACCTCAAGTACAACATTCGCGGTGTCATTGTCAACATACCGATTGATATGCTGAAAGAGTGGACACGAACTTCAAAAATCGATTTAATCAGTGTATGCGCAATGAGGGTCACCCTTTAACCGATGTCATTTTTAGAATTGTCTGAAAAAAATGGGATATGGCATTCTCATATAAAAAAAGAATTAAAACAATAACTGAAATCTTTTTGTTTTTATTCACCTTTCAAATAAGTAAGTTTTTCTGGCGCACACTGTTGTTCTGACTCATGCTAAATCCGTTGGACCCAAACGCCCTCTCACTGGTGTGATGTGAAAGTTTAGATTGAGGGAGTCATATCAGGTGTCATCCTCGTCATCTGACATTGGTTCAAATTTACAAAGGTTGTGCCAAAATATTCCTAGTATTCCTTTAAATTGGGACGTTAATTTAACTAAAACTTTTTAATATGTTGATAAATGTACTGATAATATTTAAAAATTTTATTTTAATCAATGACATTGAATTTTAGTTCTGGTCTCATTGATTTTGCCTCAGTGTCACACCGGACTGAATCAACGAACCATCACCGCGCCATGCGCTCAAGAAGTTGGCCCAACGTTTCGATGCATCAGTCCAAAGAACTGCGGACCAAATCTGATGCAGCACTTGACAGAGATCGTAATTTGTGGACCGGACGGAATCGGAATCTGTTGTCCAGTCATTAGCTTTCGCAGCCAAGCAGGTAAGCATTCTTTTTGTTTCAAGTTCTCTGAAACCATTTCCATGAAACAAATTTGGTATTTGAAGCTGTTAGTACCATGTGTACCTGTGTTTTATTTAATATTGGTTTTATTAACTGAAGGTATCCGACTACGTTAAAAACACTGATTATCGACCATATTGGCGATTTTTTTTAAAATTTTTATTATTTCTTAAAGTTTAAACATTCTCTTCTCAAAACAGTTTATCTTTTAAGAAAAGGAAGGGGTCGATCTTATTTTAGCCCACCTTTGGCGAATAATAAGAATTTTTTGGCGAAAGGTAAGAATCCTTTTTTCTTAACCTTTTAATTCAAATACTTTCGATTTGGCGAGATTTTGAAAAAGTCGCCACAGGTGGGCTAAAATAGGATTTTACCAAAGGAAGGCCTGACCTTTCATCCAGGGACACCTATTTTTAAACTAAAATTCGTTCATTAACTGCAATTTTCTCAAAAGATTAATTTTCATAAAAATTTACCACCGTTATCATGATATCCGCAAAACTAATAGAGGTATTTACATAAAAATTTCAGCGTGTGTTTTAAATAATATGGGCAATGAAATGAGTTAAAAGTTTTATTGTTGTACAAATACTTTTTTCATTTATAGGTGTTTTCAGAAAAATTCAGTTGTTAATTTATTGAAAAAAAAAACGCTCATACGTATATTTTTACCCATAACTTCTTTGCATCTCAACATTTTTGTGACATTTTGGTTCGTTTCATTCATCATTATAGTCTATAACTTGTGCACAAAGAAAAATAGGATTACAGCATTACGATTTTGTATAGAGAGTAAACAGTTGTGGTTAAATTTCATTAAAATCTACTACACATTTTTCGATTTCTCAAAAACATATTATATTATCAAATAATTGTTTGGGTCGATCTTATTTTAGCCCACCTTTGGCGAAAGGTAAGAATTCTTTTTTGATTAACCTTTTAATTCAAATACTTTCGATTTGGCGAGATTTTGAAAAAGTCGCCAGAGGTGGGCTAAAATAGGATTTTACCAATAGTTTTTGTATTTATCATGTTTATTATGTACAATACATTTAAAAACCGTCAATAGTTTCTAAAATATCCAATTTTTCAAAAATTTTCCTTCGAACGTAGACGGATACCTTAACTAATAACTGCTGTTCACTGTAACCTAATAACTGTTTCGTTTTGAAAGACGTATTTTGATTTGAGATTTGGTTTTTGATCTGAAAAATAAACGCAATGGATTCAAGAAAACGCCTGCTCATTTAATCTTGAACTTTCAGCTATATTTTAGCCTTTTCTATTCTCTGCTCAGAGTTTAAAGCTATTCCTTGCACAGTTCATAGATGTGCTGGTAGCGCAATAGAGTATTACCTGGTGATAATACGACATTTTTTGGTACGGCTCTATCCCAGTAAACGGTACGCTCTATTTTGGCGATTTTTTTGGCGCCATTTCTCGGGCGATATTTATTTTCTCCTTGGCAACTTCACCCTTTCTCTCCCGTTAAAAGATGGTAACCTCGTAATTTGCGCAATGAATGATGTGATGCCATGATGAAGTAATTCTTGTTTCATCCAATTATATTCAAGGCTTAGGTACTTGGCGTGTGCTTCGCGGAGTCGTGTTTCGCCAATAGTCGCCAAAAACAAGATGGCGGACAAGGAGCGTACCGTTCATTGGGAATTAACCTTTTGGTACCTTCGGCGGACTGTATTTACAATTGTTTGAAAATTCTAGTTTTACGTTTATTTTATTCTACTCAATGGACGAATGAGAGAAGCCTTTTTAAATTACAACGCTAGTTTTATTTTACTTTACTTATTACGAATTTCAGCAAAATACACAATCAAGAAATCAAGGTAAACAAGCTCACTGATAGAAGTTTTTTTTTTTTAAATATAAACACATTACTGTTGCCACATAATCTTACCAAACTTTTCTGTTTCTGAACAACAATAGTTACTGATATGGCAAATCTTGAAGCTTTGAAGAAATCAGATAAGGCTGACAGAGCTGCTTTTAGGAAAGCGCAAAATAAATTAACAGAGCTGATGACATTGGAAAGTGTTAATATTATCGAACTGGAATCGGAATTGAATGTTTTTAAAGACTTACGGGTTTTCTTAAAAGTTATTCTCTGCTCAGTTCATGGATGCGCTGGTAGCACAATAGAGTATTATCTTGTGATAATACATCAATTAGTTTGAGTTATGAGCAGTTTGGGAATAAAATAAATTGTAACGAAAACAGATAAATGTTACAAGGTATGAGCTTTTGTTAACTCTTTCGAGACGAGAGTTTCATATATGCCTCACTTTCGAACGGGCGTTTCATTTCTGGAACGTTTGATTTCCAGAAATAGTCTTCAGGTTACTATTCGGACATTTCTGGAAATAAAACTCATGGGTCCGTGATGCATGAGTGCATTTTAAACTGGTGCAATTTGTAAACGATCCCTGAGACTCCCGAGTATCCTGACCTTCAGTTAGCGCATATTCAACCTGACTTTGGTAATTTACTCATCTGTTGTTGTGAGGAAAAGGGATGAGAGTAATGTAAATAAACAGATCTGGGATGAGTAAATTTTCACATGATGGAATCATTCTCTTGTCTGGTCTCCCTCTGAATTCTCTTCTCTCTTTTTACTGAATAACTTTAGTCTTTTCGGATTTTTTCGTCAGTTCTGTTCTATTTTACATATTTGGCGTAGGTGTTGGCGGAATTGTGCCAATACGTAGGTTGAATTCCGCCAAGGATCGAGCCTGCGATGTTCGAGTTTGAAATCCAGTAACTTATCCACTATACAAAAATGGCCACCAATGTTTAGTGGTAGGTACTGGCTTATTAAGATGTCACCACAATACTCCCCCTACCAGTGAGTTCGCTAGAGAGACGAACGATTTTATTGCGCCAAGCGTTGTGGCTAGTGTACGAGCGTTGCTGCTGCGTCAAGTGAGTCTGACGACTTTGCGTTGGTGCGTCAAGTGAATCTGACGGCTTTGTGTTGGTGCGTCAAGTGAGTCTTAACGACTTTGAGTTTGACGGCTTTGTGTTGCTGCGTCAAGTGAGTCTGACAACTTTGCGTTGCTGATGGAGAGATGGCGCCAAGAGAGCTGTTGAAAATTCATCCCGTCCGAGGTCATCAATTTGGCGTAGGTGTTGGTGGAATTGTGCCAATACGTAGGTTGAATTCCGCCAAAGATCGAGCCTGCGATGTTCGGGTTTGAAATCCAGTAACTTATCCACTATATAAAAATGGCCACCAATGTTTAGTGGTAGTTACTGGTTTATTAAGATGTCACCACACATAGGTATGGGATACATTTTCTTCATGAACAATTTACAAATACTGTCAGTTCTGTTTAGTTACAATCGGGATCATCGGTAACTACTGATGTCCGTTATACATTGACGGAACAATGTGCAAAGATTAGAACGCTACTCTTTTCGTGTCACAACTTGTGTTTTGCACACGACACGTAGGAGGAGCGTAGCAAACGCCCCCTTCCGATGCCTTGGCAATATTGCCAGTGCAAGCCTTGGTTTTTTCATGTTATAACAATAAAGAAAACTAGATCGAATAGTACGGAAGCAGTATAATCGCAAACTGTATAATACTTGGGATGTACTGAATTTTATGTCTTATATTAATGTTGAAACTTTGAATGGGGGAGATTATATATCACTCATCCAGTAAAAAAAAGTACTTCTGAAAAGTTGCTATTTTTTAACTTATTTTCAGTAATAATCTACATTAATTAATTGAAATAAATATGGGTTTTTTTCGTTTATTTATAACAAGAAAAAAAACTAAGGGTTTTGTGTGTGGGTGTGTGTGGGTGTTATTTAAAATCGTATGCCTAAAAGAGTTAAACGGAAAATTGGCTTCCTGGATTTACTTAGAGGTTAATAACTTATTATTAGCATTAGATTCATTTTTGATGCTATGCGATTGTCAATATGTTTATTGATAAAAAATACTATTCTAAATTAACTATGTAAGTATTAAATCAAAATTGAATTCGCTTAAAATTCTTAGTATCTTATTCTTTAATTGATTTTGATGTATTTTATACCAACACTAATCCTACAACATTTTAAAATGAAATCGAAAGGCAAATATTGTGTGTAATGCTTCTTTTAAGTTTTAGTACCATCCCGAGTATCCGGTACGCGACTAACCGACTTCTATAATATCCGGTATAATTTTCTTTTATCTAATTACTATAATACGAGAAATGGTTGCCAAGTCTAAAATCGCCCCAGAATTAATAAACTCCGATAAACTTGGGAGTCTGGGGTTTTTGGCCACGAGGAATCGATTGGTGCTGGTTTTGAAGCGCTACGGTCGAGTAGTTCGGAGTCACAGATAGGATATTTTCAAACTTTATTAGTTCGCCATAATAGTTACTTAAATTTTCAAGCGGTAACGTGCTGCCATCTATAGCCAATATGGCGAACTAATAAAATTTTATGTTTATGCTGTTATAGGTTTATAATATGTTTCTTATGTATGTATATATGTTTGGTTTTTCTAAATAAATTTGTCAAAAGTATTGAACTTCAACACACTTCAATCTTTACCTTTACTTTACCTTTGT